>CAKAKQ010035313.1:0-21177 GCA_916700675.1 Helicolenus avius
GTGTTATCAGATGTAACCGCCGCATGAATCGGCCCTGAGCTAGCCAGTAGGGCACTAAAAGCATGCACGATCGGCCCGGCTATGTCAACAAAGCACAGAGAAACTCGGATTACAACACACACAGAGGGAGAGTGACTTCATTCTCTGCTCAGGTAGACATTACTCCACTATATCTTTACATAGCAAATAGTGGTTTGCTGCTTTATTAATGTTCTGGCTATCATATAGAGCAACTTTAAGTAAAGAATCAGTGCACAAAACTGACGATAATGTCAACAGTTAAAGTTGTTGATGTCCCACAATGACAACACTGTTTGTATGTTGTCATAGTTGCAGCAGATCACTATGCTAAGTACTGTACAGATTTAAACAGTTACTGAGGTAATTGTGTGCAGAATGTTTATTTATGCATAGAAATACTTCACTTGCTGATTTTATGGTGTCATTAATACATTATAACATTATGTCTTTATATGACTTTAGTACTACTCAGAAGAACAAGATTTACAATCAGTCTACATCATGAAGAAAGATTTATATGACCTAAAAATTTGGGCTAAATTCTATTTCGGCAAATAAAAAGCCGACAGCAAAGTGAGTTTACCCTCCATTACAACCCTGCTAATAATGTCATAGCAGAGATATTTGTATCTGGCAGATTTCTTTGGGATTAAATTACACCAAACTACCCAATACTGAGTGAGAGTGTGTGTTCTTGTGTGCACGTGTGCCTGTGTGTGGGTGCAGGAGTGTGCACACGCTGGATTTACCCCCTTGTGAGGAAATGTAAAACTTCTTGGTGTGTTATTTTTCTCCCCACCGTTTGTTCTTTTGATCTGTGTGTACATTATCTCCAGCTCTTTGAATTTCAATTTCACTGTCATGTAAGCTCTTTTCATCACAGCCGACGGTTGCGGCTCTAATAATATTCAACTTTTAGGTCACAGCGGAATGCTAATTAGATTGCTATTTTAATTAATATGTCCCTGCAGGTTTCCATATCAAATCAGTTTTAACACTGCACTGTGCACTTTGAGCCAATAAATTACAATGAAAAACCCCAAAATAAAACCACTTCAAAAAAGGAGGATTTTTAAGGTGTATACAGGAGCAGCGCTCGTTTGAACTGTGTTTACATAAATTGCTCATTGTTGCTTAATAAACTGCATAATTTTAAACCACATTTGGGTACGTTTGGAACTGTTTCAATAAGCCATAATGGGTGTTTCTATTTTTCTACTAATAAATCCACACACGAACCTGCTCACAAGATAAAAGCCTCAGCTTAGCTGGTTTCTTTTCAAGGGCAGCACAGTGTTAAATGTGCTTTAAACACAAGGAGATAAGTGTAGGTGTTGTAATATTACAGACCGTGTGTGTGTGTGTGTGCGCTGCTGGTGGCATTTAAGGACTTAAAAGTGCTTCACTTTCCATCAGAGTGTCATTTGTCTGTCAGCATTTCTTTGTGTGTGTGTGTGTGTGTGTGTGTACACGTGTGTGCTTGTGTAAGTGTGTGTGTGTGTGTGTGTGTGTGTGTGTGTGTGTGTGTGTGTGTGTGTGTCACCCTAGATCCTCGAATGGTTGTTTTGTCCTGCAGCTGAGGGTGTCCCATTCATCATGTTGAGAGGGAACCGGGAGGCCTGGGATATGAGCACCGCTGTATTCCTCTCATAATCAAAGGTCATACTGGGGCTCAGTGTTCAAATTGCTTTACTTCACTGCAAAGCAGACACACACACACACACACATACACACACATACAAATTAGTTGTCATGCCAAAATTATACCATGCTAAATACGCTGCTCTGACACAGGTATCAATCTAAACCTGCTTTAGTTTTGTCTGCGTATTTCCCGAAACAATGTGCTGTAACACCTGCACAAAGAAACAGCAAACACAGCATCCTTCAGTGACCCCTGAATTTATTCTTCGTCTTTAATTTTTCCATCTTCATGTGTTTTCTGAAAAATTATGATTAAAGTTTTTGTCCAATGTTCACTTCAATTATGCTCTTACTATATCTCAATTACTGTAAAAGTCTTTCCGGACCACATTCACAAACCTGCTACTTTCTGCACAGCCTCCTTTTTAAGAGCAGCAGAGCCGAGCTTTTGCAGGCTAACCAAAAATTGATATTCATGGATGGGGAGGAGGAGGGAGAAACTATTTGGATGTTTATTATACTTTAAAATGAAGTGATGCGCATTTCGCTGCCTGCGAGGTAATTAATGTGGGGGAAATCTTGAATTAAAGATGTAAATCCTGACACTTTGGCAGGGGGGCCGGTAAGGGACAGTGGTCTCCAAGGTCTAGATTATTCTTAGCGTATACCAATTAACACCATGTATCTTCTTTTATGTTCACTTCAATTAAGGGCCTTTACAATTTTTTAAGTTCTTTTCTTCTCAGTAGTTAGAGAATGTCAGGGAGGCTGATCAAAGGCATTAGCTGCCGTCCGCGCACCATAGGTAATGCTGCTTTGCATAAAGAAATCTGCATATTGCTAAGAAGGTTTTTCATTTCATTTTGCATGAATTACAGAGCCGGAGATGCAGCGGCAGATCGAGATGTGGAGGTGTGAGCACAACAAACCAGACAAAGCATTCAAACTTCTTTAAATCTTGAAGGATTTTTTGATTTTAGCATCGTGGTGACAATATGGAGATAAAACAGGCCGACACCAGTTGAATGAATTAATCCGATTTTTTCTTTTTTTTGTTCCAGCTGTTGGGGTTGTAAAAGAGAAATTGGACTTATGCATGGCCTCTATTACAAGCTGCCGCTCTATAATAAGGGTGTTAATAACGTTAAAGAGCACACGTGCCAATGTTAGCACCCAATAACTCTCAGCTCCTGAAGTAATCACACCCTGATTTATGTGGGTGATTTTGTCTCACAAAGCTTTGCTTGTTTTCTAGATCGCCATCTTTTAATAGGCCTGCAAATCAGACCTAATAGCCTCCTCCTCTACTTTACTCATTTGTTTTTCTGCTCCTTCTTTTCTCCTTTCTTCGCATTACCTATAGTTTTTAGCCTAAGGACCTTCTGCCTTCAGTTGAGGGTCAAATGAGAAAACACATAACACACCCGGCGCTTTGGGAACTTTTCAAATAATACAGAAGGACTTTATTTGATGTGTAAGTGCATTTGCAGATTTGAACACACGTGCGTATATATACAGTATTTATCTACCTCTGCATTGCCAGTGTTGAAAACTCTCGACCGACACAGGAAAAACAAACAAACAACCTGTTCAGTCGTGATAATCACTGCTACTTAATTCCATTACACTGTCAGCCACCAATAAATCAATGAGCAAATGAACTGACCGGCTATGAGGAATAGCCATCCAGTGTGTGTGTGTGTCTGTATTATTCTATTGATGTTCCACCAACGGTCGTCCTGGAGATATTGAATGCTCTTTAAGCGAAGTGCTGACATCATAATAAAAGGCCACGGCGAACTGGCCGGCTGTGCGGTTTGGGAGCTCCGGGCTAAAGAGACGGACGGCCCTCTGAAGAAGGAGAAGAAGAAGAAAGGCAATCTTCAAAGTCAATACTGCAACCAAGTGCTCTATGTGGTCGCATTTACTGCACATAATGAAACTACAAATAGCCTCTCGCACAAAACACACACGGCGGACGCACTAATAGAAAAGAGAGGCATGGAAATGGAGCTGTAGTCGGAATAATTATACGATAACTGGAATGATAAATAATGTGTTCAGTGGTTTCTTTTTGACACTAATAGCACCCTTGACTTGTTTTGAAATCTGTCAGTTTAATTTAAGTCTTTCCTGATCTGCAAAAAAAATCATCTAGATTTGCGGAATATATATTAAAATTGACATTGCATAGAGTTTATTTTTAAACCTACTCGAATGCACTTTCACCTCAGCGAGTGTGCATCTGTACCTGACTTTTGTGATGACAGTATATTTAATCCATTGTTCGTGACTTCATAAAAAAATGAAAAAAAAATGAAGGGTTGGCAAATTCAAACATCAAAACATTAAGTTGGGCGCTATGTCTGTGTAGCTGTGTGTTTTCATAACCCAAGTGTCTCAAAGCATTATTAACAAAAAAGTCTTTTGCTCAGCCTTTTGCATTTTCCAGGGCCAATAGCAGCGGCGTGAAGAGGCTGCACTGGTGCAGGTACAGAGCACACGCAGCACAGACAGCCATCTAGTGTTGGGAAGGAGCAGATGCATTAAGGATCATCAACTGTGTACATCAAGCTCATTCATCTCTCAAATCGTTGTTTCTCCAGTCAGGCATCATCAGTTACAGCTGTATTTGTATACGGTTCCCTGAACTTCCCTCATATTGTCATAAACAGTATTCCTGCAATCATCAATTCCACAATGATTCTACTCATAATAACTATAAACTCAGGCCTCCTGTCTGTCGAACATCTCAATTAGTTTAATTTACAAAGGTTCAGTGATATGGAAGGCTGAGTCATCTCGTGTTTTAAAATTAGCAACTGCACAATTCAAGAAAGCTGTTAATGGTTTGTTTTTATCTCCACAATGTTATCCTTATCTCTGCAAACTGCCCACTAATAATGAGTCATTTTAATTTAATTCTATTACTTTGTGTACTTGTATATAGGGCTGCAACTAACAATTGTTTTCATTGTCAATTAATCTGTCGATCATTTTTTGATTAATCGATTAGTTGTTTAGTCTATAAAATGTCAGAAAATGGTGAAAAATGGTGATAAGTGTTTCCCAAAGCCCAAGATGACGTCCTCAAATGTCTTGTTTTGTCCACAACTCAAAAGATATTCAGTTTACTGTCATAGAGGATTAAAGAAACCAGAAAATATTCACATTTAAGAAGGTGGAATAAGAGAATTTTTACTTTTTTTTCTTACTGATTAATCGATTATAAAAATTATTTGCTGATTAATTTAATAGTTGACGACTAACTGATTAATCGTTGTTGCAGCTCTACTTGTATGGATGTCTGCTAGAGTGTGCAATCTTGTCTTTCTCTCTTTTCTAATGGATTAGTGCCTGTTCAAGCTCCTCTAAGGGTTTTTTTTCACCTCTCCATCACATTTTCCATTGTTTATGTATATATTAAATTGTATTTTTTTCATATAAAAGAGTAAAGAAATAAACAATCCATGAATCCAGTACAGAGGAAAGGCACTTTGTAGCCTATATACACTGTGTTTCTACCTTCATTTGGTTTTAAGGGCCACAAATGAGGGATTTCAGTTGGAGCAGATAAACAGAGAAATATTACAATACAAACTAACAAAGCCTGGATTTAAGCACCGTGTTATTTGTTGTGTGTCATCATTACACCCACAAATTGGAGGGAAAACTCTCATGTGCTTTTGTACTCTGGAACCAGGCACAGAAGGCACGCTAATGGTCAGAACTGGTCTTTTCAGCCCACACAGAACACACAGCGCACCCTGGTTTAGCCTAATAGCTAGCCTGCTGCGAGAGCTTAACCTCTCCCAGGGATACTACTGAAATAACAAGGCATCGCCTCCTGGAGACTGTGTCCACCTCTTTTTACGAGGAAACCTTTCTTTGCCATATACCTTGTGCCCTCGGTTTTTGCATCACAACCGCAAAAAAAGAAAAAAAAAGGTGCTTTCGTTAATGTATGCAACCCAAATAAACAAAGATTACAAACAAATGTGTGCTATTGTGTGCATATTGGGAGCATGAATATGTATTTGCTGAGCGTTCAAACAAAGACACAAAGGGAGGCCCAACCTGTTGTCGGCTCAGCCCCTTTTTTCCCTGCTGTGAAAACCCTGCTCCCTTAATAATCACACATCATTATGACAATAGATGTTAGGCAAAACACATAAGCCACGCGCAAATCACACAAGGAGACAGACGCACATAAATACTGTACACCATACATGCATATCATCACAGCTTCAGAGATTCCTTCACCTCACGTGTGAAGATCTAATTCTAAGATCTATGAAAATATCCGATGACACGTTTTTTTTACAGTTTATCCCCTCGCTCTCCCCGCTGCTGTAAAGGTCTCGGCCCCTGTAGTCGAGCGCTGCTCCCACAGACTTATCATCTAATTGCTTTTCATTGATCCTGTCCGATCAGGTGCTTAATGTTCATCCTTTTCCGACGCCGTCTCCCAAGCGCTTCTGCCAGTCCTAATCTGAGAAGTGTGCGTCCTTTTCGTTGCTTATAAAACGCCCAGACACAGCGAGACAGCGGAGGATTGTGTTCGTACTGTGTGAAAAGGTTCCACCGAAAAAAACCTCTGAAACAAGATATCTCCTGGCCTGTTGTCAGTTCCCATGCAGACCAAGATGAGGTCTTTAAATGTTTTGAATGCGTTGTTGCAACAGTGAGAGAGGCTTCATTACAAGACAAGGAGGACAGGCTGTGTGCCTCGGACAAAAAGGGAGTACAATGATGAGTTCTGTTTATTTTGGAAGACAGATAGTAAGGCTCATCCTGTGAGGTGAACCAGATCAAGGATTTGGGACAGAAACCCCCCCGAGCTCCTCCTGAAGATTAAATGATGTCAGCATCACAAGTGAAGGCCAATGTGTGTTGGCAGGCGCTGAGCTGGACTTCTGAGGGATAGTACAGTTTGTATGACTATCAATGGACAGCACATAACTCTGAATACGTTTTTTTTTTTTTTATACCCTGAACCTGGACTACAGCCATGAGCCTACACACTGACACACTGACACACACACACACACACACAAAATCCATCCGTCTCCAAGGAGCCGTATCACAGCGTCGGTTTAATATGCAGGCCAGTTCTTGGTGGTATCAGATCAATGGAGAGTTTCAAATCAGACACAGCCGCCGAGACAGACAGAGGAGACCAGCTTTGGCGCACATTAAGAGAGCACTTTCCTTCCCCTCAAGATCACAGTTAGTCCTGTATTTGATGGAGCCATTGAGTAAGACTCAACTGTCTTGTGATGCTCATTAAAAATATTAACGTGGAGGGGTTTTTTTTTTGCTCCAAATTGTGAGATTGGGTTGAAAGTAATGGGCTAATTACAGAAACTTAATACATTATTTTATGAACCTTTATCTGGAAAGAAATTCATTGTTCCAAGAATAACAATTTGGTAAAAAGTAGTGAGGCACTACATTTTGCTCACATTTTGTGTGTGTTATCTTCTTAATCTGTAAATTGTTTTGCTGTGGGTGTAAAGAGGCAGAACAAGCTTTTAGAACCATTTCAATGTGGTTTACCATATAAAACTGAATCTCAATCGTGGAACTGTTGCCCCTACAGTGTGGCCCCACATTTTACCTTGCAGGAGGCGCTCTATGATCTATTTATCTCGCTTCATGTATACTCTAACTGTTTCACATATATATACGGTATGAGGAGATGATCATCAGTGCTGTTGCCGACTCCCTTCGAGCCTCCCCTTGCCTTTTCCCGTGCATTATTCAGTCTTTTCCTGAAGTAACAGCCGCCCCTCCATACGCAGGCACGCCGACCACTAACACGCCACACTAATGTGATGTAAAAATGAATGATGAAATTCAAGGAGGCCAAATGAAAGAGAAACCGATGTGTGTTTGTGTGCGTGTGTGTGAGCAAATTCTGGCCCTGGTGGTGTGAGCTTGTGTGTGTGTTCAAAGGTGAGGCCTTGGGTGATGGAGAACAGGAATCCCTTACCTCCTATAAGTACAGAGGAGGATAAAAGCCAGCTGTAATGACCTTGGTATAATGAAGGCCTCGCTGATTTCCATGATTTTCTTGCTTTCATGCCACGGATCTGCTATTCCATAGGAGGGGCGAGAAGGGAAAAAGAGGGGAGCTTTGTCTGGCCAAACATTAGCAGCCAACAATATTGGCCCAGAATCGAACACAAACTCTCGTTCCCATGTTCAAGTCATTATGTAAACGATTATTATCTCAAGGCAAATTAATACATGAAACACATTTTTCTTAATGGGCTGGTCCGTTTATTTTTTTATTTTTTTTTAGGTGACCAATTTACGTGCAATTTCCTCAATTCGTGAAGTTATTTAGAAAAAGTGATGTAATGCTTGTTTCTTTTTATCTTGAAAGCAAAAGGCAGCGTGTTGTCTAGGGCTGCTCAGTGCAGCTAATATGGCACAACGAAATGAAAGGCTTCAAACGAGCCTTTTTCCACTTGGAGCTGATGTAGTGCTGTGGCCGACCTCCAAATGTGATTAGACTGCAGTAAACACAACAATAGCACAACAATAAACAACTGGTAATTGGTGTGATCCTCTGTTCCAACAAAATCCTTCTTGATTTGCTATGAATTATGAGCGTTAATGTTTCCGCGCGACATGGCCCCTCTGAGGATATCAAAAAGCTCCCGCTCCGTCTTGATGGGCCTGTCTCATTAAAGGAGAAACGGAGGGACCAATGTGGGAAAGTGATGTACGGCGCATTCATCACAATAACTGGCATGAACTCACCTCTAATTCTTACTGTCTCTGCGCCTGATATATTAGAGGAATATACTCAAATGAATGTTGTTTGTGTGTGGAGAAAGAGGGTGAGGTTGGGGAAAGGTGCAGCCCTGAAGCATCCCAGGTGAAGTGTGCCCTCTACAGGCAGATGTTATACATTCTCATACATCTACTGTATGTGTGAGGCAAATGTGCAGATTTGCAAAGTCGAAGTAAAGATTTCTTGAGAAGCAACATATACAACGTCACATATACAGCGCATATGAGTCTATCATATATCCGTGTACATAAAGGCAGCTGCTCACAACCAGGTTTTCCTGCTTAAGCTCTCCAACTCAACATACACGCCACCTCTTTCATTAATACGTGATGAGAGAGAAAATCTCCAAAGACCCCAATAGGCAGAGGCATTGTTTCTCTTTTAAAGTCATCTCAGATGGAAGGAGCAAACTTCAGAGCGCCAGTGAAGTGTCTAATGAAAGAAGTCTCCTCCTCTGCGGCTCCGCTTCGCGCAGCGTATTAGGAATCTAAATGTTGACTGAAGACAGTTTGATTCTCCGTCTGTGATTTTCTTAAGGAATAAAAACAGTGGTGCGTGTTTACAGTGTAGCCATGAAAGGGCTATGAGAAGGCTCATCACTACCCGATGCCATTTTGGGAGGCGGAAAAAGTGAGGTTCACACCACAGTTCATTTGAAAGCCGTATCAAACAGAGAAATGTTTAAGACCAAGATCAAAGTAATTTCTGGTCAAAAATATCACTACACCAGCTACATTCTTGTAAAATTGTTGCTTTATGCTAGCAGTTATTTCAACAATGTCTGGCTATTATTGGAAATCAGACAAACAGAGAAATATCTACTATTCTATCCTGCTTCTTATAATGTTGGGAGAAGTGGTGTGCACTGATATTGAAATGGGCAGGGACAAAATGATGAATATGACACTACGGACTATGGTGCAACATGCAGCTGATTAAAGGTTCACTGTCTTCAGTCAAGCAGACACATCCTTAAAAATGATCTTGTAAGGGCTAAGGAAGTTCAAAAATGATTGAAAGCATGTCTTTATATATATCAGTTTTACGTAGTGTATTGTTAATATGTATTTAAGGTAGAAAATATTCAAAATTTGGTTTTGGGACATTTTTAAAACTTCTGTATAATGCACTTTACAAATTGTGAAGAAAGTACATGACATATAAAGTGGGTTTATATGTAGTTTCTCTGTCTAATAAGTTTATACTTCCATCTCTCAGAAACTATGAAAAATGTACTGGAAATAAGCAATAAGTTAAGACAATAAAAAGAAAAAATATAAGAAATAAATAGATAAATAGAAAAACAATAAATAACGGTCAAGGTATACAGTAATTAAAGGTAAAATTGCATTAGCATTTTAATGCAAAGTCCATTTTGCAATTTAAAACTCAAACATGCTCTGTTAGTTAACAGCATGAAAATAAGATAATTCAAAAGGAACTGCAGACATTTTTTTCTGCAGTCTGGATAAGAGAAAGAGACGACTGGGGAAGATGAAAACATGCATGCAGCCCTAAATGGTGATTGTGAGCTGTTCAAAAGAGGTAGGGCACTGTTTCCACCAATATTACTTTTAGACACATTTCCTCAGATATTATAAGGTCAAATACATATAATCTTAAAAAAAAACAGTCAGTGATGATGTACAGAACACTGCTGATCAGGTTGGTGAGGAGAAGATTGCTGTGGGGAGTTGTTTGAATAGCTAACAGTTAAATGAGGAGGTTTTAATACATCTCTCTGCTTGACATGCCCATTTTTGTAGTTCCAATCCATCTCTGTCTTTTGTTTCAATTGAAGAGGAATAATCCCTCTCTGAATGTACCAAAATGCTAATCCCATCTAGGTTTAAAATGAACAAAATGTATGTAAAGATTAATATAACAGTTTACTTAACAGGTTGTTTTATGAAGAAAGCAATAATCCACAGAACTTTATATTTTCATAAAGTACTGCTTATAATGCTTATAATGTACTGTTTTTCCACAACTTGTGTCCATAACAGTCCTGTCTAATCCTCACCTTTATTTGTCCAGCGTTGTTGTCCTCGTCCCTCGCTGGTATTGGTATTTCTGTGTAAGTACATTTAGAGAGATGCATGAAAACAGAGTCAGATTCCTCCTATGTCTGTACTTGGTGAATAAAAACTGATTCTGATGACCATAATCACAAGTCAAATTTGATGTTTTTCCACGCTGAAATAAATTAATTGAGCCTTTTTCTAACAACCACATACAAAATATAACTGTATATTCGGTACAAAAATATGAATCCCAAAATAATACTGCAAAAATTTAAATTAAATTTTACAATGCTGTTCCAGAGTACATGTTAAAACCTTACGTTTACTTTTGATCTTCATGAATTTTACATTTTTGTCAAACCCTCCAGTTTTTACAAAATTGGGGGA
Organism: Helicolenus avius; assembly: GCA_916700675.1. Classification (NCBI taxonomy): domain Eukaryota; kingdom Metazoa; phylum Chordata; class Actinopteri; order Perciformes; family Sebastidae; genus Helicolenus; species Helicolenus avius. The sequence continues at coordinate 10,882 of CAKAKQ010035313.1, forward strand.
AAATCTGTTAAAATTATTACAATAAACTAACTAATATAAAATAAAACTAATTAAAATTATGAAATATTCACACAGATATGGAATTAATTTGTTTGTATGACTGTGGTTTGTCTTATCTCAGGATCACACAAAAAAATGTTGAAATGCTAAACAACGTCTGAAAGACCAGTTCAGACAAAAGTGGCGAAACAAGCTCAAACAGATGTCACTGTGTGTGATCTTTATGTCCCATTTATACAGAAAAAAGTACCTATTGTATGAAAACCAAAATTACAGACAGGCTATCTGTAACTTTATGGTTAGCGGCACCAGAATCCCCTGGATCACTTGAAGATATAAAGGCTTGGATTGGAATCAAAGGATCTGCAACCTTTGCAATGACAACCATCTGGGAGTAGATTTTGTTTGAATGTTAGAATGTAATGAGTAATAGGGAAAATTATTTGCCAAAGTACTCTTTAAACCATCCTTCTATGTTTAAATGTATTTTGTTATTACAGTTGGATGAAGCTAAAAGTTATTAGGTGCCTTCTTGAAGAATGTTGTTTAGTCATTTCAAAAGATCTAAAATCTTATTCTGGAAATAAATGTTTTTAAGACACAAAGAACAAAGTTGTATCTTACTTGCACAATGAGAAATAAAGTTAAACCTTAAAATAGCCGTGGCCCATTGCCTAGTCTATTATGTGCATAGACTGTAACACAGTCCAAATACTCTCTACAGAGCACAGCTACAACACAACACTTTCAACTTTATTCACTCTCCTTATTAGAGCAGATTGCTTATCGCCTACTTCACAGAGCGCCCATATAGCATAGCTGACAGCAGTAAGGGAGAGCTGCACACATGAACTCCTCACTAACACTTCCCTACGCTAACCAGCTGTCCCCCTGTGGTTTCAGCTTCGGCCAAACCTTTGAAATGTCCTTCAAGGCGTGAAAAGAAACAACATGCACACTGCTTTGGGTAAAATCCTATTTGTACACTGTAATTACACTTTGAAAAGTTGCAAAGTTTAAAGTTTCAAGACCTTCACTTTTTCTCTCCTCATTTCTGATATTGATTAGGCTCTAAAACACAGAACAAAGAGATTTCTTATTACGTGCTGTGTGCCTCAGACAACTCTGAATGTTTCAGATTTGATTTGCTGGCGTTATCAAGGGAAGCAATCAGGAGGATTCAGTCAATAATTTTCACAACCGTGCACCCACCATTAATTTACTCTAAAAAAAAAAAAAAAAGACTACAGGCACTTTAAATGTGGTTATTAACGAGATAGAGGTTTCGGGTGATATGTGTCCCTAATGTCCTTCATGCTGAAAATACAGAGAAACATATCAACAAGGTCCATGTCAGGTAATTGTTGGTAGATCAACATACAACTCTGTGATGGTTTTCATCAAGAATTAACATTTTTGTTCTTTGCATATCAGTAATAATGCTCATGTAAAACATAATAGAAGCATTAGCAACAAATAATTTCACAATATGTTTTGTTTAGGACTCTAATTTGTCATTGCCAAAAGGGACAGATTAGTCTCGACCAAAGTTGTTATGTTGCCTGCATAATAAGTATAATTACCCAGCAACACTGTATTCACAGAGACGTAGAGTAATCGAGTTGTTGTTTTTGGTTGCAATGCTTATGTAAGTGAAAATAATTCCAAGTGAAATTGTTATCGTACCATTAATCCCTGACCGTGTGATCATAAAATCTGTTTGTCATTTTCATGTTATATGTTAGCCACTGAAGTGTGTTTCTTCATCTCTCAAATATGCATCCAATTAATATGTTGGTGGTTGGATTTGGTACGAGATACAGAGTTCGAAAGACCCGTCCCCTGCTGAAAAGAATCCACTCCATTTTTTTTTGCCCCAGGTGTCAAATACGGTGCCCATTATTTAAACTGACCTCTCCTTGTGTTGCTTGCTTTCTACGCCGGGGATGCGGCGAGGGAGCCGTGATGTCTGGGACCGCTCCTCCCTACAGTAATCAATAAGGATGTCCAGCTCCATACACACCCAGGTGCTCGGCCCAGCTGCTTCGAGCAGCGAGGGTACGAGGAGAGAAAAGAGAGCGGAATCAGGCACAGATGTATCATTGTTATTCATGCAAAGAGAGTCAGGATCAAGTTCACAAGAGGCCAAATTGAACACACAGGACTAGTTTCCTGGAAAGGAGTCCCGCAATGATGACCAGCTCAAATCTAGATTGTGCATTGCAGAAAACAAACAGATGGATGCAGATGGTAATTATAAATGCGATGAACACAATGTATTAATATAGGTAATAAGTATGTCTGAAGTTGCAAAAATCAAGAATTCTCACATCATTAATTTCATATCGGTGACCTTATAGACATTTTTTATGCATGGACTTGGTACATGCAGAGGTGGAATGTAACTAAGGACATTTAGTATGTTAGTAATTTGAGGCAATTTACTACTTCTTGAAATATGGTACTTTTTACTCTACTACATTCATTCAAAGCTATATTTACTAGTTACTATTTACTAGTTTGACATAAAATACACATATATGCCTAAACTTATAAAATATGACAGATTGTTACAGATTATATTTGCACTATATTTGTCTGTTTATATCATGTTTATTTTTGTTTATAGCTTATTTTGTATATTGGTAGAATTTCAATTTTTTTATTCTTATTTTATTCTAACATTTTTATCTATTCTTTTGTTATTGTACTGCTTACTTGCACCAACAAAACCAGAGCAAATTCCTAGTGTATAGGCTACCTCTTACACCTGGCAATAAACACCATTCTGATTCTGATTTTGAATCAGAATGGTGTTTATTACTAAGTAAATTGCCCAATAGTCTTCAAAATAGTAAAATTTCTCTACCTCGGCCAGCTACAACATTAAAAGTAGTAGCAGTGGCCTAGTACGCTAGTAGTAGTAGTTGTTGTTGCTGTTGTAGTGATAGCTACCCAGCCAACATGGTTATGCGGGTCCCACATGGGTTATGCTGGGGGTACCAAGTGGGTATGGGCCCAAAATGGGCATCCTATCTTGGGCCCATTTGGATCAACTAAGTAGGTCCCACATGGGCTGCCCATGTGGGTTACCCGTGTGGGTCCTAGTTGGGTCACTACTGGGAAATTAGTGCATGGGGCCAACATGGAAACTGTGGACAAACCCACTTACAACCCATATTTCAGCCCATGTAGTTCCCACATAGACCTTTAACCTGGGGCCGAGATGGGTTTAGGTTTATGTTGCCCAGATTGGGCCCATAAAACACCCAGTGTACTCCTGCTTGAAACCCGCAAGGGCAATTGGCACGGGGCCATTTTGGAACCCATGAACAATCCCATATAGGGCCCATTTTTCAGCCCATATACTACCCACATGGGCCCCACATACACATGTTGGCTGGGTAGCAGTGGTAGTGGTAGTAGTAGTAGTAGTAGTAGTAGTAGTGGCCTAGTAGGCTAGTAGTAGTAGTAGTTGTTGTTGTTGTTGTAGCTAGCAATAGTAGTAGTAGTAGCCTAATATAACACTGTCAGGGACCATTCTGCAGCAAAAGCAGTACTTTATTTTACTCACTTTTAAAACATTTAGCTTATAATACTTACCTACCTTTAACTTAAAGGAGATTTCAGATGCAGGACTGGAAATGTAGGCCTATTATTTTAACCCTATTAACTTTTCTACACTCTGAATATTTCTTCCACCAGTGAGTACTGGGTCTTATAGTGAGGGAGAACTGTAGCGGTAGAAATAATGAAGGAGTGGATAAATATATGTGTACACACAGCAGCGAGCAGTGGAGCAGCAGACCTTCAACAGGTGGGCGGTGAGAGAACATCATCTTCCTGGAGGAGAAACCGTTGGGGGTGGGATGAACTCTCACCCTGCTTGAGAAGATCTCGCGTTAACACGTTGTGGTTACCAGGGGAACGAGAGCCTGAGAAGTAGCGCTCCGGTTTAGCTAAGCGAAATGATGAACACCGGAGATACACAACGCGGTACTTTTGTACGTCGCAGGTAAACAGACACGCGTGCAACAGCTTCGCTTACGTTAAAGGAGTAACGTGGAGTCGTATCAACGCGTTACCGTGCATCCTCTCCAAGGTTGGTACCTTAGTTAGCCGGCTAACGTTAGCTTGCTAAAGCTATCGTAGCTAACACACTGTTGTTGCCTGTTGCTCTTAGAATGAGCTAATAACAACTAACACTGTCGACTTCTCTCTCCTAAGTAATCTGGCAGCTTTATGTGACGTTAGATCAGTAAATACTGTTTTTAAGCAGCTGTGTTTTCTACTATTGAGTTGAAATAGCTACCGGGGTCAATGTGGGTTCACGTTTACTGTTGCCTGTGGGCTAACTAAGGCATTGATGGGTCGCGCTAAAATATCAATAATGTTAGTGTGTGTACTCAAAGGACGGCTGACACAAAGCCACTGCAAATCAGTCACTGCATTTATAATAACTGAGGCAAGGCAAGGCAGCTGTATTTGTAGAGCACATTTCAGCAACAGGGCAATTCAAAGTGATTTATATAAACATTCAAAAAAATTGTGACAAAGTGCAAAAGAACATTAAGACAATGTCTCCCTGATTTGTGTGCCTTAGGGTGTTGTCTGTGTTTTATTTATGTATTTGTGTTTGTTGTGCTTTGTTTTTTTTCCTTTAACTACTTATGTTCTTTGTAATTGCTTGTCTCCATTTTTGTTTGCCCTTAGGTCCTAGTATTGTCTGTTTTTGTTGATATATATAAAAAATAAGGCATGGTACACACCCCACAGAAGTCTGTATCACTGACATACACATGCCTCCTAATAAAAATATTTGAAACAAAAGAACATAATTAAAACAGTTATAAAAACATTAAAGATTAGAAAATAAAAACGAGCTAAAAATAAAAGCTAGGATAGAAGCTAAAATACAGTATAACACACAAGAGTAAAAGCTGTAGTGCAGCTGTAGTGCAGTATAAGATCATTATCTGGTTTAAAAAGGCAGCAGCAAACAGGAAAGTTTTAAGCTTTGTTTTAAAAGAACTCAGAGTTGGAGTTGGTCCTGCAGGTTTCTGGGAGCTTGTTCCAAATATTTGGTGCAGAAAAACTGAACGCTGCTTCTGCATGTTTAGTTTTGACTCTGGGGACACTAAGCAGACCTGATCCAGATGACCTGAGAGGTCTGGATGGTTCATAACATAGCAGAAGATCAGAAATGTATTTTGGCCCTAAACCATCTAGTGCTTTGTAAAACCAGCAGGAGCATTTTGAAATCAATTCTCTGAGAAACAGGGAGCCAACTTAGTCAGCTCCTCGGTTATACAGTGTATATTGCAGTATTCAATGGGGTTGTGCTGGAAATACAGAACCAGAGTGTTTGTGCTGTGATGTTAATGTTTTTCTTATTTCTACACAGGTACATTTGTCAGAGCCAATAATTATATCCTGCAAAATGCCGTCACCACAAGTCCTCCAGCCAGTCCTTAAGATGAAAGTGGACGAGCTATTTCTCAACTGGTTGAGTGATACTGCAACCCAATCACTACTCAAAGATTATCTTGACCTAATCAAAAGTGGACAACACATTGACATGAGCAGTGGGGAGATCCAGGACAAAATGTGGTTGACCTTCAATGAGAACAACAATGTGGCATCCCAAAGGAACCTGGCAGAGAAGAAGCCCGTTCCCATCGGTACTCCCTCCAGCCCTCCGTCTGCCAGTACATTACCCTCAGGCAGTAGCAGCAATACCAGAGTGACCGGACCCAATGGCAGAGTACTACGGAGGTCTGTCAGCACAAAAAAGGCAAGTTATCGACTGAAAAAGTAAATTAGAAGATTGAACAACATTGCAAATGTTGTCATCAGATTTCTGTACACATGCAGCACATCATCATAATTCAAACTTCTAATACAAACTGCTATGGAAGAATTTTACAGGTTTAAACAAGATTTATATGTACTTATGGGATCATGCCACAGGGCTTTCATAAAAGGTTGCTGTGATAACATAAAAAAGAAGGTGTGTCTTGCAGTTTGAGCCTTCTTCCCGGTGCCACCTAAGGTAACCGTGACTTAAGGGTGTGTTGCCAAATCTTAGTGTCAATAAGCTCTGTCTGTTTGGCAACAGGTATTAACAGTAAAATTTGAGGTGCAGGCAGAGATGGGGGATATATCATTATTTTGCAATGTACGTTGAATATAATTAAAACCCAAATTCATCTGCCTCACATAGATTCAAATGGTTATATTGTGTTTTAGTAGACTGTACCCTCAATTACCAGTTTATTCTGTACACCTGAACAATTGGATGCATTCCAATACATTAGCCTGGAATGAATTCCATGTTTATTAAGCTACGTCTTATCAACACGTATGTTAACTTGCTTGTTAACTTCTCTTAGACCAAGAAGATGAGGACTTGTTACAGAAAATAGTTGTCTGATTGTTTTGAGGTTGAGTTTCTTGAAAACATTTCACTAACCATAATGGAGCTGCAACGATTAATCAAATAATTGTCAACTATTCAAATAGTCGCCAACTATTTGATCAGTTTGTATAATTTTTTAAGGGTGAAAAAAGTGAAAGTTCTATGGTTCTAGCTTCTTAGATGTGAATATTTTCTGATTTCTTTACTCCTATTTTAGTAAACTAAATATCTTTGAGTTGTGGACAAAATAAGACATTTGAGGACGTCTTCTTGGGCTTTTGGAAAATGTTCACCATTTTCTAACATTTACAGACCAAACAACTAATCGATTAATCAACAGATTAATCAACAATGAAAATAATTGTTAGTTGCAGCCCTGAACTATAAAATCTATACCTACATTATATACGCACAAGGTTGCAAAAAAATACTTGCCAATAGATCTTAAGTATAAAACAACCAGTCTCAATATTACTACTATTATTACTACTCCTACTACTACTTGGCTGTATTCCATTTAGCTGCTTCTTTTTCAGATCCTGATATTGTGTCACGCTGTGGCCAAAATGATTGCTGTGAAAATAGCCTAACTGTTGTTTAAGATTATGCTTTCATGGGTTTGCTAACAAGTGCACCTGCAGTATAGCCAAAATGTTAGAAACAGTTTCATGTCTGACATTATCTTAATGAGTAACCACAGGCTGGTACAGAGTCAATTTGGCACAGGTGAGCCCTATCAGCATGTGATGAGGTTAAAGGGGAAACACAACTGAAATAAAGCCCTTTATGGTGGAATTTCATGGCCCTCCCTCCCTGATTCTGGTTGCCTCACATCCATTGTCTAAATGGCCATAGTCTCCAGCCCTCGCCACTTTGGTCACCTGAGCACCTAATTCGACATAGCATATATATCCAATTGTAAATGGACTTACTGAGTTTTATTTGTAGTATCTTTCATGTAGCAACAACAATTTCTGCCTGCTGCAGTGTCTTTCTTTAACACTAACGCCCCCTCAAAGTTGGACATTTTTCAAATCCTACACTCAGGGGCTTTAATCAGTTTATTTAATCCGTCCTGACGTTTACAGATTTCAATTTCTAGTTTCTCAAACTTGGCTCTAATGTATCCTCTGGGGTCTTCATTTTCCCAGGCTGGCCACAAGAGGCTGCTGAGTAGCCTACATGATCAAAGGCATTGAGGGGCTGTCCTCTCCGCACTATCATAGTGGAGCCTCCATGTCTGTAGGCATATGTAGTGATTATTAGTCAAATACTTTCCAAATGTTCAGGCCTCGCCCAGGAATTAGTGTGGTATGAGAGGTGGGAGTGTCTGAACCTAGCCTATCCCTGGCACTCTGGTTACTCCTCTCAGCCCGTGTGTTGCAGATCTTATTATGTCTCAAGGTAAATAGGGTTTTTGCTTTGAGATGCTTTGATTATAGAAGAAATTTAAAGCAGTTAAAAGGCTCACAATGTTTTGTATGTCTGTTCAAGGACTCTGTCAAGATGAGAAGTTGTGAACATAGCGAGTGTGGTGACAGCCAGACAGCTGGAGGCACGTGCTCTTAGAGACTCCGCCTTCTGCATGCTGTTGACATGCTAAAGACAGGCATGAGGAGGCATTCAAGTGGTCACTGGTGAGACATCTGTTCTCTCTAGACCCAATGTTAGATGTAGTGGAAAGTGGCAGCGAGCACAGCTCCAAATCTTGAACAGTATCGGGTGCATGGTAGTGGCAAGGACGGAAGAAACAAAGCACCGGCACTCACAGATAAAGGAGTTTTTTTGGTTATTGTGGGCAAAAAACGTTTTTCAGCTAGAAGCCATCAACGGCGTCAAGTTTTTTGCCCACAATACACAAAAAAAGACCCTTTCTCTGTGAGTAAGTGTCGGTGCTGGGTTTCTTCAGATCCAATGTTAGACTCAGAGCAAGGCAATTGTGTCTTGAAGATGATGTTTTTTTTATTATTATTGTTGTGTAATGCATGGGTTTACAAGTCATCACAAATCAATATAAACCAGATCCACAACACATTTTCAAGCACTACTACTACCAAGAGTCCAAAAATAAAGAATACCAGTTCGCATAACTCACATAATCAGATTTTCAGAGCTTCATGACCACAGCAGATTTCATAGATTTTTCATAAAGCATATCATTTTTACCAACTAGAAAAATGGAAGTAAAGACAGATTTAAAACGTCCATCATGCTTAATTTTCTATTCCTTACAGACAAATGTAGCTAATTAAAATGCATCAAAATTACACATCCATTACAGTTTTTGATCTTCTGTACACCAGGGTATCATGGGTCTAGGTGTGGATACAATAGTCTTACCAAGGCCTTTTTGTGACCCGATGAGAAATGATTCATCGCTAAAACAGCCTGAACGCAGAAGGAAGAGGATGTAAAAGATGAAAAGCATTGCAGCAGCGTGCTGGTCTCCTTTGTGTGTTTCAGATTTTAGTGTTTCTCACAAGAGTGATCAGTTGGTTTTGAATCTTTACCAAGAGTTTTCCTACTTGTCTATTTAATGTGAGCCCTTATGGTGGAGCAGTAAGAAGTTTGACAGATGGATTTGAACTTTTTGATCTTCACATCCACGTTTCTTTCCGCCTTTGGCCCTTAATGCCTCCCTCTCACCTCAGATTAATAAAAAGCAACTGCTGGACAGTTTGTGTATTCTACTGTGATGTGTCATTGCATGTGGCCACAATGTGTCACTCAATATAAAAGGGATTGTGAGGTTGTATAAAGCAATACTTCTATTTTAAGACAACAAAATGAATTCCTGCATACAGATGCATTCTTCAGAGGATTACTCAAAAATTCAATCCATGTCACGCTGATGCAGCCTGGAACAGCTGGTCTGACTTTGACATCAGACACCGATATAGATAGCCTTGGTTCTCTTGTGTTGGCATTAGATACCCAGAACTCTGCCAGTGAGATGAGGTGTGGCAGCACATTCATCCTCTCTGTAAATTGCTCTAAGACAACTTCTATTAGATACTGCTCATTGTCAGAATATGTGGTCATAGATTATTTATTTACGCTATGTACAGTAAATATCAGCTTCCTGTAAAGGCTTGGCTTTCAGTTCTGTTGGGTAGCGCCACACCTAAAACTTCCTCTGTGTTATGTTAGGTTCCACTCAGAGACACACAGTAGTTTTAGTAATATAGATCAGTAGAGATAAATTTGCTTTGAGGATTTGCTTTTTCTTCTGTTCTCAGCGTCTGCATTTAGGATCACAGGTTATTTCGCAAGATGTATTTTTATAACATGCTTGGTTGGGCTCAGCAACATTGAAGCTATTTGAAGCAGGGGTCTAGGGTCACGTTATCAGTTGCCTGACCTGTCAGAGAACCAGGTGTTAAACTGTTTCCCGCAAGACCCTTTTATTTTGGAGTCTTGGTAACTTCTGAGTATAAAGTGTACAATTGCAAACTTTGGGTTTCAGCTAGGACTCAGTGGATCTAGGCCTTAGGCTGTGTGAGATAGTGCAAAGAAATTTGACGTGTCTGTCCACCTTTGCATTTTCCGAATATTTCTGGAGCACAATGGCACCTTGTACGCTAATCCAGTTTTGTTTTGTTTTTTTAACTTTCTGAAAAGTGATCTAATACTTTAGATATTCATTTCCTTACCTGGTTGTCATCAGTCTCAATTGACCTGTTGTTTGTGCAGTTTCATTCCATTATAGACTATTAATTTAATGAAGTAAATATGTGTAAAGTCTTAACACAAATATCTTATCTGGGCATGCTAAGTATACAGCCACATAATTTGGACTCTCACTAACAAAAAAACATTGAAAGTTTATAGCGGTTAGAAACAGCTTTAGAGACCAAGCGAATTTTACCTATTCTTTT
>CAKAKQ010035321.1:0-10555 GCA_916700675.1 Helicolenus avius
CCCTTCCTCTCTGTTTGGACTGCACTCTGCTGCACGTGGACGTGTTGCGTCACGTCATGTGAGGTGCGTTTATTAGAAGATTCAAAGAAACTGAGGGACGTGTGCAGCATGAAGGCGCTTGATGAATGTGAACCATTTATTCTGAGCAGGCGGGGGGCTCGATGAGGGGAATGACAAAGTCAGGAAGAGTTGTTATCGCGAAGCTGTCAGGACTGAGAGCTGCTCCTGATAAATGGATCAGGGCTGGAGAGTCGGGACATTGAGTGTTAGGTTATGGAGGACAATTCATTCATATCCCATGCAGGCGTTTACCTCGTCAACAAATAGGAGAGAGACCTTTATAACTGTCTCGAGCTCTACAGTTAAGGAGGCTATGAATGTGGCCGTTTGTGTGAAGAAATTGTTTAAACCCGCCGCTCACCTCCGACCTTCTGACTACGCTTAATTTAAAAACGCCTCCATCTCAGTTAAGGGTACCTTTTAAGAGTCTATTCAGCAGTTTCATGAAGTTTAATTTGGTGCAAACTGCGTGATATCCTTCAGACATCTTTAGTCTTAGTTTCCAAATTAAGTGAATTTAAAGAAGACAAACTGTGTTTTTACAGCTCTGCTTCTAACTGTGGTTCGTTTCCATTCAACAGATGGTGTGTTTTATATGAAGCTCGGATTACAACACACACAGAGGGAGAGTGACTTCATCCTCTGCTCAGGTAGACATTACTCCTCTATATCTTTACATAGCAAGTAGTTGTTTGCTGCTACATTAATGCTCTGGATATCGTATAAAGAACCTTTTAGATCCAGATTTAATTTATAAAAACATATTGTAATATACCAAATAGCAGCTTCAGAAATGGGAAGAGGTGCTTATTTTTTCTTGTTCATATAACTGAATACTTTTGGCTGTTGGTCAAACCAAGTAGGCATTTTTTTAAATGTATTTATTTTGGAGGGCTTTAGTTTTTATGCCCTTATTAGAGCGTTTATGATAGAAAGACGACAGCAAATGGGGGTAAAAAGATGGGAAATGACATGCAATAAAGGTCCCTGTACAGACCAACTAAGGCCACCCGTAAATAAGCTGTTTAAAACATCACCTATGATATTTGTTCATATTTTACAGATTAAATGATACATAGAAAAAAACAATGCCTACATAAAGTATTCATCCCGGTTGGAAGTTTTCACGTTTTACTGTATGTGGATTTAATACGGCAATAATATGATCGACAGCAAAAGTCCCTTTAATGTTAAAGATTAAAAAAAAAAAAAGATCTCTTCAAAGTGATCTTAATCAACAACAATTAAAACTTCCAAGGGGGTGAATAATTTTTATAGGGAACTGTATATAAAAAAAAATATGCATATTAATCAATGGCACAGAAAGAACATCTGTTGACAGTAACATGATTAAAAACAAAGAATGATTATAAACGATTATTAATTAAAGAATGAAAAGTTAAAAAGTTGTAATATGATATTATGGTGAATTATCCCGGCGGAAAAAAGGATATCATTTTGTGTGCTGTCAGCTCGGATGACAAATCCCTCATCGTCTACTTCCAGGGGTGAATTCTATATGAACGGGAACATGTGCAAACACACACGCACGCACACACGCACGCACCACACGCACATGCACACACGCACACAGGGAGAGAGGGAAAGAGAGGGAGTCAGATACCAGCTGGGTCAGCAACATGGAGACAAATGGCACTTGAGCCTCATATCTGACACACAGAAGTGCTTTGTCATACTGTGTAACTCAGCACTGCAGCCGACATGAACCACTGAGAGCTTTCTATCAGAGATAGTGTGTGTGAGTGAATGAACAGATGCTACCAATATGAAGGTGTGAGTCAGTGTCTAACTACTAAAACTGTTATTACCAACAGGTCAAACAAAGTGTGTTGTGCTAAAGCTGCAGGTGTGCTTTCACTTTGATTTAAATCATTTCTTTGAGCCAGGATGTCTGGTTACACGTCAGCTGTGGTCATATGATCTTTAAAATAAGACACGGGGGAGGCCTGATTTACAATCCAGCCAACGTGGGAGCAGTTATTTTTAGACCGAGTGTGGACACATACAGATGGTGTTTGATTAGATCTGATTTCAGTAAACAGTTCTCAGTAGGTCAAGTTGACATGACAAGCGTAACTATAGCCATTGATATTTTTTCAGTAGCCAACAATATTATTTGCAACCGACCCCGGCACACATTAGATACTATATGTATATTGCATATTTTTCCTAAACATAACCGAGTAGTTTTTTTTTTGCCTAAACCTAATCAAACTGTGACTGAAAACAGAAAATAATAAGTCAACACAGTGTAAAAATAGGCATCTCATGGGACTCAAACCCTAGCCTCCAGGGCTAATGCCCTGAGTTTGACCCATTAGTCCACCACACTACTCCCTGCTCATATTTTGTCGCCCTTTATAGTACTACTAATATTACTACTACTCCTCCTACTACTACTAAATCTGTCTGCCAGAAGGGGCTTTTTGGCAGAAAGCCATTCGGCCGGCTAACTATTGTTAAATAAAGTAGCATATGCAAATTGTAAATAGTGTAAATAGTATAAAGCCCCCCCTAAACTCCCAGGAGAAAATTTTTTATAACTTGTTCCCTCAAGTTAATAACTCGTTCCCTCGAGCTGGACACATAACATTGGTCTCTATGCGAAGCCGGCTGTTCAGGGACAGTCTACAAAGTGCAAAGCCGAAAAGAGATGCTACAAAAATATTCCATAACTTCAGTATTATACAGTGTAGTACCACCAAAATTACTTCACACATCAATGATCTCCTCATAGTTATACTACAACACTTAGTTTGGAAAAATATGCTTTGGCATCATTTTTGGTGAATTTTTATTGGATAAGATATTCAATAACTTCACTGTTATAAAGTGTAGTGCCACCAAAATTATGCAAAAAAGCATATTTTTCCAATATATTATATTTCCCTCAGAAGTTGAAGGAGACTATAAATAGAGTTAAAAGAGGGAATATTCAACTTAAATTCAACAGGTGGCCAGAAACACGACTCCAAAGAGATCGTAGTTTTGTCTGCTAGATGTTTAAGTAAGCAAATGTGAATTGATAGGGCAAACACATTACTCATAACACATTTATAAGGAGATGATATCGGTGGTGTTTTTCGGTCAGCTTGTGTCAGAATTCTTCTGCCCTCTAGTGGCCAGAAATCACTAAATGCAGCTTCAAAACAATTTTTTGGGGGATTATTTTTTGGGCGCTTTTATTTGATAGAACAGCCGAAGAGAGAAAGGAAAGGTGACGACATGCAGCTTAGGGCCGCAGGATGGATTCAAACTGGGTCGCCGAGGTATGAACTCAGCCTTAAGCTGTGTTCACACTATTAGCGACATTGCAACATTATACAAGTCATTTTCAAAGGAAGCTGGCGACATGAAGCCACAAACTCACTGTGTGACGGGCCTGACACACTACTAATGAAGGTAACCCTGTTCCGTTTTGTCCAAAAAAAAAAATGCCGTCAGTCAGTTCCCAGTGCTATTTAACAACAAAACTATGTCAACGAGCGCTTGAACAACACTTCAACAATGACTCGTCGACAATGACTCGTCGACAATGTCGGTGGCCACGCTGGCCTTTTGTTGCTCGTACTGTGAGCGTAGCATTAGTACATGGGGCACCCTGAGCTAAGAACACTATTATGATCCAAAGCTTGTTTTCTGGACTAACTTCCCACTAATGTTGTACATTTATTTTAAATATAGAAGAAATTAAGCATCAGTATTAATGCAACTTTTGCCGATCTTTCGTTTAATAATTATTATAATGTTGAATCTAGAAGGTTAATGGGCAGTGTTAGTGTGTATATATTCTTATGCAACATGTTTTAAAGTGACCTCTGCTAACATTACTACTACAGTCAGAAACGTAATGCCCTTGAAAGTGTAAAATAGCAGCATCAGTGGCTCTGTGATCTGCTGTTTACCCTCCTCTTCGACATCAATCTGTTATATGGCAGTGTCAAAAGCCCTTTCATACACTCATACACACACACACACACACACACATACTGTCATAGGCAGTTACGCACTTCCCCTGTTGCTGCCAAAGGATCTCAAAAACCTCTTCTCAGAAGTACCAGAATAAACCTGGGAAACCCCACACCGTCAGTCATGTCATTATCACACAGACTCATGATTTCCCGCTCATCTTCTTCCACAAACACACACTTGTATACGAATCTCTTTCCAGCCCACCACCCCCCAAAGAAACACACAAACAAAACACATTTGTCTGCAGGGATAACTGCAGCTTTAGGAGTGAGACAGGACTGATAATTGAGTCAGTGGTTTTGGAGCTGGAGTGTTTGGGTGTGAAATATATCTGCTACTTACGGCTGTCTCCGTCACAGCTGAGTCTCTGCAAATAAGAAAAACACAGATGTATTTTGTTTTCATTATTCAGTAGTAACTCAGACAGTCGCCAGTAGCAAAGAACGAAGATTCAATTACAGAAGATCAGTGTGTGTATTTGAGCGCACACTCACGTAGAGTCGGGTTCCTTGTCCCTCTTGCCGAGGCCGGGGATCCTGAAGGCTTTTGTCCGACTCTTCTTCCCACCTTCTGGTGCTAAAGCTGTCATGTACTCCTCAAAACCAACCAGAGCTGCAGACGTCAGGCGGTTTGATAAGAAAAAAAAACATTCAGAAAACAAACAAACACAAATATAGGCATGTAGTTGAACCACTCACTCATTGTTGTATTTTGTCACTATGAATTATTCCACCTCCACATTTCTGTTTTCAGTGTGGATGTATTCATATTTTTATTGTTATGTAAGCTGCTGATTGAATTTGTGTGTTTATTTCATGCCTACTGGAAACAAGCCGAGAACTCCTCCTGGTGAGCTGAGCTGTACCTGGCCTGTCTTTGCCCGTGCCCTTCAGCTCCGCAAATTTCTGGATGAGGTTATCGATGCCGATGTTTTCCACATTCTGCTTGAATTCCTCGTGGACCTGCAGCAGAGCA
Organism: Helicolenus avius; assembly: GCA_916700675.1. Taxonomy (NCBI): domain Eukaryota; kingdom Metazoa; phylum Chordata; class Actinopteri; order Perciformes; family Sebastidae; genus Helicolenus; species Helicolenus avius. The sequence goes on from CAKAKQ010035321.1 coordinate 5,029, forward strand.
CAATGATTATTTATCCTTTAGAGAGCTTTTAATATTAGAAAATAGTTGAATATAGTAGGATATTCACTTTCACCAGTGTTGTAATTGAGTCCCACAGGATGTAACGATACATCAAGCTTAATGTATGCATCTTTAAAAAACAACTTTTGATCTCAAGTGTGCTGTTGGTGAACATGAGCATGAAACTGTTGTGCTGCACATAACTTTTGATTGCCCTCAGTAGACACTAGAGTCTTGGTGGATGGTGATGTTAAATTTGAAACTGAAATGTTGCTGATATTGTTCATAATAAATCAGAAATGGTCATCAATTACGCAACAGGAGGAACAAAACTACGATCTTTTATCACATGATCTATTAACCTTTTAACAACACGGCCACTATTCTGTCTTTCGGAGGGTGTAGCGGGCTCAGAACGCTAAATAACGATACAAAGTTAAAACTTTGGCGGGGAAAAACTGGCATGGCCATTTTCAAAGGGGTCCCCTGACCTCTGACCTCAAGATATGTGAATGAGAACTCTGAGAAAACGGTATCTTATCAGATCAAAACTTATGTTGACAAACTGCATGATTTGCAGTTGAAAAAAAAATCACAATATATCGCAATATATTTTATCACATTCTCAGCATATCGCAAAATGTTAAAAATCACAATAAGATCGTATCATGACTTCAGTATAGTGATAATATTGTATCATGGGGCCTCTCGTGATTCCTACCCCTACAAGTTATCCCACTGAGCTTTATCTAAACATTTCTCCAAACATTGCCTGATGAAAGAAAGAAAACAAAACTGTTGGTACATGATTCACATGACACAAGAGTAGTTTTACTTTTGGTTCCTAAATTATGACACGCTGAGAGGGACGCTACTTCTTTTAATTTCAATATGAGAAAAAAAGTTTTTATAAAAGTACATAGAATAAAGAAAAAATGATATCTTTGGTGGAGAGTAATGCTGCTCTGTCATCAGTGCAGTGTTTAATGTCTACAACACACCTGTCCCACTTGAACATGGGTGTCCTCTATGGAGTGGGAGTAACCTTTGATCAGCTGTTTCATCTGCCGCAGGTGGACCTCCTCGATTTCCTGAAACCTCTGCTCACACACACACACACACACATACACACACACACACACACACACACACACATACACACACACATCACGATCAAGAAAACAAAAACCATGTGTTAACCATGTGAAATCCGAAAACTCCACTGAAATGCTACTTTTCCAGTAATTATGCTGAGAGGAAGCTGATTTTCCAGTTTTCAACAAAATAATGCCATGAATTTGTTTATGAGAATAAGGTTTTGTTTATCTTGTTTGTTTCTAATAAGCTTTATGATGTGCGGGATATGTGTATTGATATGAGGCCGTCTGTTCAGGCAGATGTTTTGGTTTTGTCTGTTTTTTTTGTTATTTCAGTTGTTGCTTGTTTGTTTTTAGTATGTTTTATAAATATTTATTGCTGTGACGGTTACTGTTTGTTTCTATTGGGCTTTTGTCTCTTAATAAAAACAAATAAATACAACTTTCTAAATTAAAAAAACAACCAGAATCAAAATCAGACAGAAATCAGCCATCAAAAACAGAAACTTTAAACTCCACATATATGCAATAAAGTGAAAGCTGAGGATTCAGGAGCAGCTACGGAGAGGCAGTCCGCCAGCAGAGGAGGCTCCGCGTCGCCAGGACTTTAAACCAGCAGTAATATGAGAGGATTTAGTATTTAAGTCTGATCCTGCTTTTAATTCAGCCAGCTCATTTGTCGCTGTCTGGTTCAGGGGAATTGTCTTGATATAGCGCCATTGGCTAATGTTTGAGTAGTGAATTTGTGAGCAGTGAGTTTGCCAGTTTCTTTTCTCCAATTAACTGGGCAGAAAGTGCAAACATAAAACATTCTCCGCTGACTCTTCGCAACTGCTGTCGGCCTTCAGCAGGGCACTTCACTCCCATCTGCCATGTGGCACGACTCCAGGGGCCGGTTTCATAAAGATATTTAAGACTTGTCTGTAGTTTCAGACGAGTCTTAATTTTTCTGCCACATTAAGAAGCCACCACATCTCAGCTCTGCTGCACTGTGGGGAGATGTTATAATACTCTAAGTTTTCTGTATTATTACACTCTGAATTTGATGAATTTTCCCAGTAAGATGTCCAGTCATGTACTTGTTTGAAAAAAGTCTCAATTTACCCAGAATTCATAGCAAATTAGTCCTACTTAAGATACTGAAGAACTAGTTTTGTGCAACAGATGAATTTAGACGACTGTCTTAAGTCTGTCTTTTAGTCAGATCTACAGTAAGCCATGTCTTTGTGAAACTTACTTTACTCTTACATCTGGATAAATCTGTGATTGAAAACTTCTTCATTCCTGAAACTCCTTGAAGCTGTGAGAACCAGTATCTTGGGGCGCTTTCATAAGCCAAAACTTAGTCCGCTTTATCACATTTTCCGTGAGTTCTTTGCGAGCACCAGAGAAGATAAATATACTAATAAGGGTGCAGTAATGGGCAGCATAACTTGCGATCAGTCACTGGCATTAGACTCCCCTGCATGGGTCTATGCTGCCAAAACTGTCCAATCAATAGCCCTGTTTACATTCAAGTGTGAAGCGATTTTTAAGCAAACTTTTGAAATGTCGCAAAAAGAGTAATGCAAATTCGACGCACTTTCATCAACTGGTTTGGAGCGAATAAACTCGGCTACGGCGTAGTTTCCTCAGAAGTTGGCACTATGTGGGCTATAATGAAAATTAGTTAACTAGGGCGTTCGATTGTTAGTTGCCAGATCTCACGAGAGTGTGTTGCTGAGACAGAGAACGGTATCGAGCAAAGTTCATTTCCTCCTGATTTGTCGATCTGAAAAATGCCATTTTAGTGTCAGAATGTTCGGAAGATATGTGGTCCGATATTTACTGCGGTGACTATGGGAAAAAGATCAGTCATAATCTGTGTTCAGGTTCACTTCTCCCATTGGAGTTAATAGACTCAGGACATGCCGCTAGTCTCCTAAAGGGGCGGGGCAGTGGCAAAACCCACATGACACAGATACAGGAAACGGACTCTCAGTGCACCGTTTCCTTTCTGAACTGTCTCCAGCCCATCTGTGAGGGAAAAATGGAGAGAGGTCTCCAGGAATTTGTTTCAATTGGGCAAGTTTTAATTATTCTTTCATGTCAGCTAGTATTGGCAGTATTTAATGCTTTCTGGAGACGAAAGACAAGCATTCACGCGTTATCGGAATATCTGGGAAGACGATGACAGCGGAAACACCTGATGAGTCATGCGAGTTAAATGTCAGAATTCATTTGGCAAAGGCGTTTCTATAATCCATTTAGCACATCAACTATGTTTCGACAAAAAACACCTCAAGCGAGCGTGAACACTTTTTGTGCAATTGAGGAAGTTTTATTGAATTTTGACGTTTCCATACAGCTTTCCTAATGCGATACTTAAAAATGCACATAAAATATTTGAAAGGGAACACGGCTAATGAGTTACCTGTTGGTCTGTGTGACTTAATGTTTACAGCTCTTGGTTCGTTTCTAAAAAAGCCAGTATGAACACAACTGGACCAAATCTTAAAGACAACAGTGTGTCTTTTATTTTCCCTTGATCCAGATCAAACAACCAAACTACAGGCGTGGGAGAGCCCTTAAGAGAATTTATCTTGTGATCTCCTCTAGTTTTATGTTTGTTAAAAAGCATCTTAGTCTCTTATTTAATGATCTGTTATTGATTTGGTTTGCCTCCATTTTTTCTTGGATCTTTTGACACGTTTTTTTTCTCCCAGGAACAACATACCCCTTCATAATAATGAGCAAATCTTACCCCCCCCAAAGCTATTATAAGAAATAATTGGTCACAAGGATTTCAGTCATCATTTCAAATGTAAAACATAGACACTCATTGGGGTTTGTTGAAGATTTCCATGGAAACAGCAGCAGTAACCATGGCAGTGTGGAGGCAGTGATTAAAGGTAATGAGGGGCAGGATGTGCATGCGTGTGCGAGCGGGTGGGTGTTTAGGAGTCGGGGGTTGAGGTTTCCATTTTTGGGAAAGGCATGAGAGGAGAATAAACGAAAGGATAAGATGGAGTTCTTGTGTGGTGGGAGGTTACAGAGAGGGTGAGTCAGGGAGATACAGAGAAAGATAAAGCCCAAGAGAAGAAGAAATGCATAAAAGACACCACATCAGAGGGTGGGAGAGAGACAGAAAAAAAGTGGCCCTCGGCCCAGCTGGAGTCGGAGCTGACCTGGGAGGACTCGCTCATCTTCTGCTCAAACTCTCCTCCCACGCGGTTGTACTTCTCGATGCACAACGCGAATGACTCAGCCGCTTTCTTAGACTTCAGCTCCGCCTAGTGAGAAATAAAAGGAAAAGGAAAAGGAAAATGATGGCCTTTAGCTATAGACTCTCATTCACAAACCTGAAATAAAAATGAATAGCTAAGTGAGTGAATGAGAACAATTTCTGCCCATGATTACAACTACTCCATTCAGTATTCAGACGGTACCTTTAAAACAAGAACGGCTACTTATTCACAGAGCCGACGTCGAAGAGCAGACCAGTTAGGAAATGTTGTTTTCCATGATTGTCAAGACGGGATGAATCTAATTAATTTAACCTTAATATAACAGACACTCTTGTCTCATGAGTGGAAAACAACAAACAAGCGTATGATGGATTATAGGGTCACAAGACAGACAATAATAACACGACATCCCAGAGCTTACTGAGAGATACTGATGCAGGACACCGAGTCTGTCAAGTTCTAGTTCACTTCCAGTTGTCCACAAGATGCACTGAGAGACACACGGAGTAGCTCTGGACTTGAATATACTTTTAATTAGGGCTGTCAAAGTTAATGTGATAAGAACGCATTAACGCAAATTAGTTTTAACGCAACTAATTTCTAAAACGCATTGAGGCAAATTGCGAACAGATCAAAAATATGCGATTAATCAGTTATTCCTGATTAACTATGGACAATCATATGATTAATCATGATTACATTTTTTCATCGATTGACAGCCCTACTTTTAATTAAAGATTTAAAGATTTAAACACACAGAGTAAAGAAGAGTCAGCACAGTGATCCTTCACTACTTCTTCTTAGACTTTTTAAGTCTGAATTGTTCGGGGTATGTGCGACATGTTTTTTGGAAAGAGATGCAGCTGCTAAATTATTTCACTTTCATTGTATTGGGGTTGAGGCAGATATCTCAGAGACAGATATCTTAAAACCTGAACTAATAAAACAAAAACGATCTGCAAGGCTAGACATAAGAGTTAAGTGAGAAAATAGATCTTTTTTTTCCCCCCAATTTGTTTTAATCAACCCTCTACTTTCCTTTCATAGGACACTTGATTAGCTTCTGTTGTGGTAAAAATCTGGAAACAATCTTGAAAAACAGAGAAAGTGGTGTCTAACTTTCTCCAGTTCTTTCTGGGGCGCTCCCTCCTTCCTGAGCCGGTCCAGCTCCAAACACTTGGCGTGGTAACCCTCCTTTGACTT
>CAKAKQ010035325.1:0-10435 GCA_916700675.1 Helicolenus avius
TCGCTGAGCTAAGCAGCACTAGCCTCGGATGCGGCACACACGCAGCTCTGTTAGCTCTACGGCTCTTAGCTGCCTGTAGACGCAACTATAAGGCTTTTAGCTTGCTTGTTAACCTAACTAGGAAATAGAAAGAGCAAAATATAACATGTGAGAGTGTTCATCATCTTTAAAGGTGTTTGAAATGCTCTGCCTTGTCGCTACCGATGAGCTATGAGGTTATTTAAGCTAGCTAGTTAAGTAGCTAACGATACCTCAACTCACCTGGTTAACTTTGAGAAGGTGAACGTTACTCAGCAAAACTCATCATTAAAATGATGCTTAATACCAGTTTAATACTAGTTTACATTACTCAGCAAAACTAGGATTAAAATGATGCTTAATACCAGTTTAATACTAGTTTGATAACAGTTTAATACTAGTTCACATTACTCAGCAAAACTAGGATTAAAATGATGCTTAATACCAGTTTGATACCAGTTCGATACCAGTTTAATACCAGTTTAATACTAGTTTGATACCAGTTTAATACTAGTTTACATTACTCAGCAAAACTAGGATTTAAATGATGCTTAATACCAGTTTGATACCAGTTTAATACTAGTTTACATTACTCAGCAAAAGTAGGATTAAAATGATGCTTAATACCAGTTTGATACCAGTTCGATACCAGTTTAATACCAGTTTGATACTAGTTTGATACCAGTTTAATACTAGTTTACATTACTCAGCAAAACTAGGATTTAAATGATGCTTAATACCAGTTTGATACCAGTTTAATACTAGTTTACATTACTCAGCAAAAGTAGGATTAAAATGATGCTTAATACCAGTTTGATACCAGTTCGATACCAGTTTAATACCAGTTTGATACTAGTTTGATACCAGTTTAATACTAGTTTACATTACTCAGCAAAACTAGGATTTAAATGATGCTTAATACCAGTTTGATACCAGTTTAATACTAGTTTACATTACTCAGCAAAAGTAGGATTAAAATGATGCTTAATACCAGTTTGATACCAGTTCGATACCAGTTTAATACCAGTTTGATACTAGTTTGATACCAGTTTAATACTAGTTTACATTACTCAGCAAAACTAGGATTTAAATGATGCTTAATACCAGTTTGATACCAGTTTAATACTAGTTTACATTACTCAGCAAAAGTAGGATTAAAATGATGCTTAATACCAGTTTGATACCAGTTCGATACCAGTTTAATACCAGTTTGATACTAGTTTGATACCAGTTTAATACTAGTTTACATTACTCAGCAAAACTAGGATTTAAATGATGCTTAATACCAGTTTGATACCAGTTTAATACTAGTTTACATTACTCAGCAAAAGTAGGATTAAAATGATGCTTAATACCAGTTTGATACCAGTTCGATACCAGTTTAATACCAGTTTGATACTAGTTTGATACCAGTTTAATACTAGTTTACATTACTCAGCAAAACTAGGATTTAAATGATGCTTAATACCAGTTTGATACCAGTTTAATACTAGTTTACATTACTCAGCAAAAGTAGGATTAAAATGATGCTTAATACCAGTTTGATACCAGTTTGATACCAGTTTAATATTAGTTTAATACTAGTTTACATTACTCAGCAAAACTAGGATTAAAATGATGCTTAATACCAGTTTGATATCAGTTTAGTACCAGTTCGATACTAGCTTAATACCAGTTTGATACCAGTTTGATACCCCATGATACACATCATGTAATTTTGTCACACGGATGACTTGTGTAATATCATCGTTACTAATGTATTTGAGGCGTGTGTTCATCTGCAATTTAGTTTAGTGACTTGGTAAGTTTGTAAAAAATGTCTTACAAATTGAAATATATGGTTAAAAAAGACGTATTCAGCCGTCAGACAGGTTGAATGCCCTGAAGATATATAAACTGTGACTCACAGCCCTCTCTGGATTTTTGTGAAGTGTGATAATGTGCCCTAGATTCTCTTTATATGGTAATGATATAACAGCTTGTATGGGGAGTTTACAGACACCACAAGAGCAAGAGATTTCCATTCTGGTGTGATCAGATAAACATCAGTGGTCAGATTACCTTCCACATGCAGACTTTTACAAAGATAGCTCCATAATGGATGGATGGATGGTGTTGAGCTACAGCAGCATGCCCATCCTTCTTATTGGACAGTAACCACATTGGGATGCTCTCATTAGCCACAAGTGTTGAGTCATTGCTGATTTGTTAATGGGGTGGTGATGAGGGTTGTGACTTGGCAGTATGTTAATCATTGGTACATACATGCCACTGTTTTGTTCTTTCCATTGTGAAGAGGCGATCCAAGCTAGAAACAGACTCTTTATAAAACAGATGTGTTATATAGGGCTGCAACTAATGATTATTTTCAATATCGACTAATCTGCTGATTATTTTCTCTTATTGCTTTGGCTGGTAAATATCAGAGTAGGGCTACCCCCTCTTAGTCAATTAGTCGACTTATTGGTAATTTCTTCTTAGTCACCTAAGATTTAGGGATGCACCGTTCTGACTTTTACAGCCTCGATAGCGATACCTGGGCTTTGGGTATGGGACGGTACCGAGTACCGATCCGATACCATTGTTTAATTAATAAGCTGTATGCAGAGTTGGAAATTGGCACCAGCCAAATGCTGGTAAAATATGCAAGTGGCTGCTAGATTTGCTTCACTCACCAGCCAAAAAAACAATGTTAATATATGGAGTGGCTGGTAGACAAAAAAGTTAATTTCCAACACTGTGTATGCCTCACTGTGTGGAAGTGACTGGAATCATCCTTTTGTGTGCAAGGCAACATCAGGCTTGACTTAACATTGCTTTTCTAACATTGTAAAACAAAATGTAACAAATAAATATATAGATAACATTACATATAAATCGTACACCAACAACTTGGCAAAACAGGAATTAAACCATTTTAATGCAGCAATAAGTTAGTCAAAACGTAAACAGGAATTACAATTTCAGAATATAATGTGTATATAGTACATAGAATTGAATTTAATACCGTTACCAGATCCTGCTATTTGACTCCGTTTCGGCCCGATATCCGATCCGGTAGTGGTATCGGTGCATCCTTAAGATTTCTAGTGGTGCTTTTGTGTAATTCTTTGTGGAGAAACTTTACAGATCTGTCGAATAAAACAACTAATCGATTAGTCGGCAAAATCGTATCTAGTGTTAGTCAACTAAGAATTTCTTTGGTCGAGGACAGCCTTAGGAAAATAGTGAAAAATGCAGCCCAATATGAGGTGTTCATATTGCTTGTCAGCAGTCCAAAACTGGAATATATTCAGTTCCTTACCATATTTGATAAAGAAAAGCATCAAATCCACACATTTGAGAGCCTCAACCCTGCAAATATTTGGCAGTTTTACTTGTAAAATCACTGAAATGATGAACCAGTTATCAAAACTACTAGTCGATTAAATGACTGTACAGCTGTATTGTCGCACAGTATTTCTAGTGATGGTGCAAGGGGTTTCGAACCATTTGGAAACTATATACTGTATGTCTCCTGGAAGGGAACTTGATGTCTCCTATACAAAGAGATAACAGTGGTTTTTCTCTCCCCCAAATTCTGAAAGTAACTCATGGCTTAACTCATCTCCCAGAAAGAGGGAGGCAAGATTGGCTATCAGCCATCAAACCCACTGTGCAAGTCTGTCAGCTGTTTGAGAGAGGAGGAGAATGCTAGAGCGAGTCTCTATCCGAAGCTTTGTGATTCACTCTGTGGGAGAAAGCAGCGTTACTCTTCTCAAAGGAGAGGCCCTTTTTCTTGGCAGTGAGCTGTACATGTGAATGCTGAGTAGTGATGCAACATGGGTAGATAAACCCGCTGTGCGATGACGACCCAATCAAAGGGCTTCACTTTTGTCCCCTGATAGCAGCGAGATAGTGGAGCTTCTTGCCGCTTATGGTGAAAGCAGAGTGAGCGTCAGTGTCAGCTTAGCTTTCAGTCCGGTGGTAACTGAATAGATATGAGATGACAAGAACGGGAGATATGTCTCTGTGTTTCTGTTCTTCTGTTACAACATCAAACGGTCCGGATCAGGACAATTTGTCTGTCTCCATGATCTCTTGACTGCTCCCCTGTCCTTCTCAGCCCTGTTTTCAGCTTTGTGCCAATGTATTTTCCAGCTGATCCAAGAGACTTTTTAAAGAGTTTATTTAGCTGAACAAGAAGGAGAATCTTCTCGACACATAAAGGAACACGACATCCTTCAATTTATCACAAACATTCAAATTCAATATCACTGAATTTGGACATGCATGGTTTTCACTGGACAGGAAGCTTATGAAAAACTGTAATCTGTAAAGTTTTTCTTTTTCTTTTTTTTTAATTGCACAATCAAAAAGGCACATCATATAGGGTGGCAACAAATTATTATTTTCATTATCGATTATTCTACTGATTTAATTTCTCGATTTAATCATTAATATGTCAGAAAATAGTAAAAAATGTCCATCCCACTTTTTAATAGTCCAAAGTGACGTCTTGAAATGTCTTGTTTTCTCGCTTTCAAAACCCAGTTATTCAGTTTAATATGATATAAAACAGAGAAAAGGAGGAAATATCCATATTTTAGAGGCTGAAAAAACAGACATTTTTGCAGGAACAATAACTTTTATGATTAATCGATTATCAAAATAGTCTGCGATTATTTTTCTGTTGATCGATTAGTCGACTAATCTTTGCAGCTCTAATGTCATATTCAAGTGAATATGTTCACAATAATAAAACAACAGAGCGAGCGATAAAAATAACAAACAAAAAGGAAATTACAAGACAAAAATAAAGAATAAGGAAGTAAAAAAAACTGGTCAATCAGGAAGTGAGGTACAATGATATTCATAAAGATACATTACAATAACAATATATTTTGGTAAAGTATCTTGTTTAAATATTGAAATAGATTTTAAGAAACATTTATGTATGAAATATTTTGCCAAAATAATTAGATTATCATTAGAATCAGAATATTTTGATCATCATAAATTATCCGATATAGAAAAGCATCCCAAAAGGTCCTAGTTAATCTGCAATAGAAAAAAAAAGATTTTCTATGGTTTCAATGTCTGAGTCTATAATCTGTAAAGTAACTAAAGCTGTCAGACAAATATAGTGGAGTAAAAAGTACAATATTTGCCTCTGAGATGTAGTGGAATAAAAGGATAAAGTAGCCTTAGGTAGAAATACTCAAGTAAAGTACAAGTATCTCAAATTTATTTTGTTCTTAAGTACAGTACTTGAGGAAATGTTCTTAGTTACATTCCACCACTGCCTTTGGCTGCAGTTTTGATACGGGCCATTGAATGTGCATGCTGATGTTGTCATCCACATCTTGTGCTTTTTGTCAACATCACAGCTCACCAGAAGTGTGGACACACCAAGCATATTTGAAGTAATTTAATAACACGCACATATGTTTGCTTATTCAGCTTGGTTAGTGTAGGAAGGTGAGAATGAGGACACGTGAACTCAGGTGCTCTGTGATGCCTGAAAATCCGATTCTCGTCCAATTTGAGAGTGTTTTCGTTTATTAGGAGGGAGAATGTGATCCAAATGTGTGTGTTTTTGATGGCGGTAATGTCAGAGATTAAAACAAAGAATGCAGACGAGTTACACGAACTAGAGTGGGATTAGTGGGAACACTCTAACCTTTTGGGATGATAAGTTACCAAAACACTGCTGAGTAAAAGAGCTGCTTGCAGTCTGCAGGTTTTTACTTGTGCACAGTGTGACTCAAGCTGAATTGTGTACAAAAAATTACCAAAAAGACCTTTTCTGCTCTGGCTAAGCGCTGAGAAAATGGATTAACATAAAATGATTGTAGTGATCCCTTCAGAATGTGAGCATCATTAACATCCGGTTCCATGTAGGAATTGGTACCTTTACATCGTTAGAAAGAAGGCCTGGCCGTCTGCACTTGTTAGAGCTCCATATTCTGAGCTGATTGGGACTGGATCCAGCAGAGACACTCTGAGGAGATCCAACCAGAGGGGAGGCTTTAGAATCAGGATCTCAAATGTGCAGCTGACCCCATTTCAACATAAGTAGCCTAAAATAGGTTCTGTGGAACCGCAGAGTTGGATTGAACTTGTGTGTTTGATGTGTTTGTTGGTAAGCAGTGTTGTTATCCTCTACCACATAGGGAAATTCTTGCTGTTGGTCATGACCTTTTCACATAATGGAACGTCTGTCTAAGAAGCTGGTTGTACACACAAACCCAGACATACACAAGATGAAGACTTAAGAGCATCTTCGGCTCTGTTTTAGGTTAGGAAAGCTAGGAAACCGGACATGTTTATATTTGTTGCATTGCTCTGGCTGCTCTTAAACCACAGTTTCCATAGTGTGTGCTTTAGTAGGGATGGGACTATATACGTTTATATCGCGGATCATGCTAAAAACGTGGTGAATTTCCATTATCGGGATAGTTGTGAATATCATCATTAGTGAATTGAAAAAGCTCTCTAGCTTGCTGTCATTGTAGAGAAGTGAAAAATAGAGCCTGACTTTAAAAAATGCAGCAATTATCATGCAAGAAAGAACAGACTAACGCATTGTTGCTATTTTCTTTTCTTTATCCTTTATTTATGCCGGGGGACCTTATGATTTATGGTTACCTTATTTAAGATGAATTGTTTTTCATTAAAAAGCTGTGTGTCCTATCTGTGATGCAATTTGTTTCTTAACAAAATGTAAGGTAAAGTGATCCCAGTATGTTTTAGAGGCATTTTAAGCATATTTTGATGAGTATTGGGATAATATCGTGAATCGAAATTATTTTGGCCAGGATAATCCTGACATGAAATTTTCATTATCCCATGCCTAGTGTAGTATGACAACCAACCCCCAAAACCGACTTCATGTCATTATCTACCACACTATTGCAATCAAACATGGATTATGATGTGACAAACAAAACAAAAAGCAACTCACAATATTAGCAACCACTAGCAGTCATAACCACAGCAGCCCTGTAACATTTTCCCCCCACTCACATCACTTTTTAGCACTTTGCATTCTTTGTCTAAGGTATTTTTATTGCACAGTCGCATGAATAAAAACCTGTAAGAAATCTTTATGGGGTACATTGGCAAGAATTAGCATCTCTGCAGACAAATAACCTGCGTTAATGTTTTTCAAATCATGCGTCTATTGTCAGTGAAAAATAGTTATGTTACCACACAGCATTTAATCTCACTGTTTAATACAAACCATGCAGTATTTGTTTCTTAGTTGCAGCATTTGACTTTAAAAACAACAGCGGGTGTTGCATGATGTTTTACTGCTTTGAACGCTGTTCCTCGAATGTCCCCATTTGGGACAATATCTTTAGCTCTTAATTGGGTCCAAAGGGGCATTGAGCTCCTCATTTTGCCCTGGCTGTTTAAACTGTGGATTAGTGCTTGCGGGAGGGTTGGGGGGTGCGTCACTGTATGCAGGGAGTTGCCTTTCGGGTTTGCGCAGGTATCACTCCTCCCTGGGTATGGTATGGGGCTCAGGGACTCCTTTTGTCTCTCTGGGCCCCCTATATAGAGTGATACCTGAGCCTCCTGTCCTGTGCGAGAACAGCTCATGCTTTATTCAGCCCTGTGATCTCTGCTTTAATTACGAGTGACCCAGGACGAGCTGACCGGTGGTGTGTATCACAGGGTGGGAAGTCTGTACCAGCTACCTGAGTGTGATATGTGTAAGACTTCTGGTTGAGGTGTATTTGTCACCTCACGAAGACACTTCTATTTTTAAACCAAAACTCAACAATAGGTTACAAATACATGCACAGAATCAGGTCTTTCTACTCTCTTTTCTGTTTCCTTGTATTACCTGAATGCCTCTGGCAGTGGTTTCAGTTGTGGATTTGAGGCTTGTGAGTAAAACGTTTCCCACCCCTCCTTGTTTCTCTTGGTACTTCTCTGTCTAGCTTCCCAGGCTCACTATTTGACTATTAATATATATTTGTGATCTTAGTTACCTGTTAAAACTAGGGCTGTCAATCGATTAAAATATTTACTTGCATGATTGTCCATAGTATTTAATACTCTTATCAACATGGGAGTGGGAAAATATGCTTGTTTTATGCAGATGTATGTATATCTTTCTTATTGGAAATCAATTAACAACACAAAACAATGACACATATTGTCCAGAACCCCTCACAGGTACTGCATTTAGCATAAAAAATATGCTCAAATCATAACATGGCAAACTGCAGCCCAACAGGCAACAACAGCTGTCAGTGTGCTGACTTGACTATGACTATGCATGTGATTATCATAAAGTGGGCATGTCTGAGATCGGAAGAGCACACGTGTAGGTACCCATAGATCCCATTTTCATTCATATATCTTGAGGTCAGAGGTCAAGGGACCCCTTTGAAAATGGCCATGCCAGTTTTTCCTTGCCAAAATTTGGTGTAAATTTGGATATTATTTAACCTCCTTTGTGACAAGCTAGTATGACATGTTGGTACCAATGGATTCCTTAGGTTTTCTAGTTTCATATGATGCCAGTATCTTCACTCGAGCTTTAAAACTGACCTCTGAAAGATCGATTGCGTGAATGCGTTAAAGAAATTAGTGGCGTTAAATCAAATTTGACAGTCCCAGTTAAAACACACTTATTACCTAAACATACTCACATGTACAAGGCTTAACCTGCAGCTGCGTCTGTAATATGACAAAAACTTTGTCTGATGTCGGTGACATAAAATCAGATTTTGGTTTGGCTTTATGAAACCATGTCGGTGCATCGCATCTCTCAGTTCCTCTGTTTGTGAACATCTCAGTGTGTTGTTGGTGTAATAATAACTCCCAGTCTTAAAACTAAGTGACGTGTGTGACTGTCTGTGTTTATGTCTAATGACTCCCTGTCAATCGCACGGGTGACAGTGATGCCATTCCCTCACACATTGTGCACAATTTCCATTCACTTGGCTGAGCCGACAGTCTTCTGCATGTTGCTTCTTCTTGGCCTTTCTTGGCCCCACCTACTGTCGTCACCCCAGACGTGTATCAACGTTGCCGTGGCACCGGTTCCCTGGTAACCACCACAGCGGTTGCTGTGTGATGCAGTGATAAGGACAATACGGCCTATACAAATTGTTCAGACTTGGTTCCACATGTCTAAAATAGGAAAGGCATACTTATTGCATGCTAAATGCAAAATGCCTTGCGCATTATCGTGGCATTTATACACCTTTTCGCGTGAACGGGACGGTATTTTTTGTGCAGTGGCATCAAACTGTTAAAGATCAGAATTGATCATCAACCCGACCTCTGTGAATTAGAATCAGACTTTCAGCTTTGTAATAAATCTCTATATGTTTGGTGTACAGACAGAATTTGTGTCCGTAGTTATAATGAAAGACGATCAATTACTGAAAGTTGTTGGTCAGATTTATTGCCATGTTTACATATTTTTTAATGATATTACTTAAATCATCATTTCATCAGTTTACTACTTTATCACATTAAGGCAAAGTTATTGTGCAATTGATAGTGTTAAGACAGTATTGCATTTCAGATATTATAACTAAGTCTGGAATGAATCTATTTGATATCCATCTTTAATCAAAATAACCTCATAAACAAGCTTGTTTCTCCTCCAGTGTAACATCCCACTGCTTTGAGACCAGACTCTTCTGCTGTGGTAGGTTTACAGGGAAGCTGCATGCTGGCCATATGGGTCTGCTTGGACCGGCACTGGCTGTTGTGTAACTGCAGTGTGTCTGATCCAAAGTCCACTGGCTACCGTGTTTCTGTTAGATAACTGTACGGTGTGAGTAGGCAAAAGATTCAGTGATGAGTATTATTGCAGCAGTGACTAAAGAGAAGTTGTTGTAGAAGTGAAGAGTTTCTGATCGCAGTATTGTTGACAGTGGAGGAGGGAGGAGCAGCACAGCAGCCCACATTGTAGACTAATCGATGATGAACGCTCCCCAGCACAAGAAAGATGTCAATTATTAATGAGCTGGATATCATGTTCTGCCTCAAGTAGAGAGATTTTGTTTATTAATCTATGGTGCCTTTGTGTCACACGCCAGACTGAAAAAAGTGAGTGTGTTGTTGGAGAGGTCACGCAGTTAGATTTCCCTTACTTTATCAGTCCACATTCCTCTCAGATGATGTGTTGGACAGGTAGTTAAGCCCTTCTTCCTGGGTAGGAAGGGGTTATCGGTGGAGAGGGGCGGCGAGGAACGTGTTTCCTGTGTGTTGCATCACTGTGCAGCATACTGCCCCGAGCACTGCAGCTTTTTGTTTACCACAGAATCACAGGGACAGGTGTGTGAGCAGCATGTGTGTGCACATTTGTCCTACGTATGTTGCGTATGTTGCGTTACAGAGAGAGGGAGGGAGAAGAATCGGAGGCATGGGCAGTAGCAGGTTTACACACTCCCCGCCGTTGCAC
>CAKAKQ010035326.1:0-16972 GCA_916700675.1 Helicolenus avius
CCGGTGGCTGTATTTTCGCCAGGCAGCTCAGCCGGGGCGCAGATCAGCAGATTTCCACTGAGGAATCATCTGCTCTCTGAGGTGATTCCATATCTAATTGCTTTTATTGACTTGGCAGCTCTGAACTGGCGGCCGCATTGCCGGCAAGGCCGTATTGGCTTACTGAGTAAAATCATAAAAGTGAGAAAGAAGGAAAAAATAGAGATGGATTTGCTGGTGTCATCAGTACTTCTGGCAAGATGGACTGTTTGATTACAGACAATTTAAATGCTGAATGACTGTTTCAGCCAAGCGGAAACCTCCGGGCTTGAAAAGTGAAGCCAATGCTGAAGTGCATTAAACTTGCATTCTTTCTAACAGCCAGCAGGGGGCGACTCCTCTGGTTGCAAAAAAGAAGTCTGATTGTATAGAAGTCTATGAGGAGATGAGCCTACTTCTCTCTTGATTTATTACCTCAGTAAACATTGTAAGAGTTTATGATCTCAATCAGTGTTGGAAATCCTGCCACTGTGGCTGGTGGATTCCAAAATCTAACGAACAGCCGATGCACAAACAGGTGGTTAAATCCATCCTTTATCGCCAGCTGCAGTGTCCAGGCCCCTAGATCGCCCGTCCAGGAGAGCTCCAAATATCGTCACTTCTTGCAAATAAATAAATCGATTGTTTCCTTTTCACATACTGCAGCTGGTCTCGGAGCGTCTTTTATGCTTCGGTCTCTCCAGAGCCTTTGTGTGTTTGAGAGGCCGTAACAATGACGACCGACAAAATGCCGGCTTCAAAATGGTAGTCTAGATACCGATGGGTGACGTCATGGTGCCTACGTCCACTTCTTTTATAGAGTCTATGGTTTAAACCAATGGCACGTTGGACCACTCACCCTGAAAACATGAATGTCAAGCCATCTAGTGGTGTTTCTGGTTTTAGAAATGTTCTTAATTATCAAATGCAAAGCAGTTGTCACAGTATAACTTTCTCTATAAGGTTATATAAAGTCAAAACATTTCTAAAAAACTAATACACTACATTTACAATTTATTAAATTAACCACCAAATCTAACGTCCGCTGTGGCATATCAGAGGAACAATGTGACGTGAGCCCTTGTTTCCTTATTGGCTTTGAGTATTGATCTATGTGTTTGTTTGCTCTGTTTTCAAACACACAAACACAGACCTCACCCAACAAATCGACTGGTAATCAATCGAGTTCCCCCCTCTTGAATTAGGAAAAGGGTCTGTGTTTTCAAAGGGCTGGGTGTCGCCATGGAAACGGCCAAGGACCGGGAGTCTTGCAGAAAGATGTAAGTAATGAGCACCAGACACCCGAGCGGATCATTTACTATGAGCCTGTCCAGTTGCACAGGAGAGCGGGTATTAGTGAACCCTGCAGGGTCGGTGTAATTAGCCACAGGAGCAATCCTGATGGAGGACCTCTCACTGTCGTTAGGATTAATACTGCATGAAAACATAAAGAGCGGAGGACAGCAAGCCTGTTATAGCGGTTGTGATTGCTTTGAATCGATTTTCTTATCAGTGTTGTCAATGCAAACCTCGCCTTGTTTTCGCAATGTCAAATTGCGCAATAAACACATTGTGAAAGATTGCTGACCAGGGATGTTTAAAGACGACGAAGCTGGCGGGAGGCGGACTTGGTGAAGTCAGAGGAAGTATACAATTTTTGTGTGTTGCATACAAACTGGATGTCATTCTCGTTCACTCATGGAGTGTGACTGTTGTATTTGTCTGCTTGTATTGTCTGTTTTTATTTTTGTAACAATGCTGCCGTCTTGGCTATGTCACTCTTGGAAAAGAGATTTTAATCTCAATGAGTTTTTTTCAGAAATGAGTACGCTTAAATATCTGTTTAACTATCACAAGATATATCATTATCGCAATATTAATCAACGTTATCCACATTGCATATTTACCTCATATCGTGCAGCCCTATACTCAAAAGTCCATAACCTGCATGTGGCATAAAATAAAATTCGTCCATGCTTTAGAACACTGGATTTAGTCTTTTGTTAACACCTTGCAAAAGTCAAGGTTTAGGTTAAATCTGGGAAAAGTAAATGCAACCTATCTTGTGCTTCAAGTCAGCATTGACTTTTTAAATATTTAGCCAAGACCATGATGATTAATCACGCTTAACTATGGACAGTCATGTGATTAATCAGGGTTAAATATTTGAATGGATTGACAACCCTTGTATAAAGTATTTGCAAATGCAAATTAGTAAATTAACGCAATTGTCAGTAGACATTGGTTGTTTTTCAATTGACGGGAATGCTTCTAGCGTTTACAACAAATCATCTAAAAAGCCCAAACTCCTCCCTCTAGCCCATCAATATGGATGTTTTGATCTCCTCCACTCATCTACTTCCAGTTAGAGAATCATTGGATTATGGACCAGCTGTATTATTGAATGGGGGGTGTTTTTGTTTTTCTTTGTAGTATTAGTCTCACTGCTTTTCTTAATTATGAATAATAAAAGTGATTCATAATGGAAAAAGCATTACAACTTCACACGGACATAGAAGCCGACTGAATCACGCATACAGTGGCTGCCAGGGAGTTAAAAGGACATTTTCTTGGCCGGCAAATGTTGTTTTTCAGCAATTATTTTGAGATGGATGGGATAAAAATGTTTTTCTTATTTCTGCTCCCCAACACTTTTGTCATTGTTCTTCTCTTCAGAAACTTATTATAAAAAGAAACACAAGCACACTACCTCCCACTGTGTCACAGACACACTCACACACACAGTTTGTCTAAAGGCTGCACTGAGCCTTGTCATTGCATAGGGGAACATCTGTGTCACTGTTGTGGTAAGAGTTATGGTGAAGCTTCCATCTTCTTCCATATTTTTCCAATGAGCTCTCATAAATAAAATGAGCACGAACTCTGAAATGCAGATTGCATTTTGTCAGCATGAATTATGTGAACATTGTGTTCCTCCACCACAAACCGGAATATGAGACAGTCCCATAAACGGGACTTTCTATTTTCTTTTGTTCATCACTTCTAGTAAAGTTTAACTTTGTTTAGGCAACGGAAACAACTTTGATTGAGGTTAAGCAACAAAAACTTGGCTATGGTTGGGCTTAAACTTGAACTGAAGTTTTTAAAATGTATTCAGAGTGGAAATCTTTTTGGCAAAGGTTGGAAAATTGGAACCAGATCTGTCCACCATCCTGACACACCTATTTTTAACCTTATCTCTATTTAGAGTACTGAACTTGGCCGTGTTCAAAGTAGATGTGGCCATCAAACGCATTTTAGAAAGTACTCCAAATGTATTCCATGTTGCGTGAAAGCTTATGGATCAACGGTTTAGAACTGGATTATGCTGCAGGAGCGGTTTGAGATGTTTGGGAGAGATGTTTTGCTATTTTTTGCCGTCTCTCTAGAGCCCCTTTCCCACTGGACAAAAACCCACTAACATCTGGCTTTTGTCCTCAGTGGGAAAGGTTACAATTGACATTCATTCCCTGAATAAATGACAGTAGTCACGGGTATTTACTAGGGCGACGATACACCTTTCTCCCGATTCGATACTATCACAATAGGTGGGCGCCAATTCAATATGTATTGCGATTTTTAAGTATTGCGATCCAATATTAAGATTTATTGTGATGTTGGTCAACTTTTTAAACACTAGACCATGAGAAAAAGTTGAATCATACACTTCTAGCGACTTTTACTTTGGAAAATATCTAAATTAATACAGTAAAGATGTTTGATTCACAGCAAGTATGTAGTCATAGGGACTATTTGATATTGAAATGATTACAGGTGGATGCCTCCTTTAAATTCCAGGCGCTGATGACAACTTTCATGTCATGTCTCCGAACCTATGAGCAAATATACGAAACTTGTTGACAAAAACAATTCACCTCAAAGTCTATTTAGTGATGTGACGTCTTTATTTCTGCTACTTTTGGCCACAACAAGAAAGTCTGCATTAAAGCAACCAGAACTGTCAAAGTGACGTGCAGACCGTAATTGGTATTCTGTGTTAATGAACCTGTACGGGCCCGAGTAAATGGATGAAGAGCAAGTGAGATTAGTCTTCATAGCTTTAAAAGGTGCATTGTGTATGAAATTTGGCAACATCTAGCACTGAGGTTGCAGATTGCCAACTGAAACTTCTCCTGTGTGCCAAGCCTGTAGGAGAACTACAGTGGCTGACACAAAAACTCAAATGACCCCATCTAGAGCCTCTTCTAGGGCTCCGTGAAGAGGACCCGCTCCCTGTGTAGATATAAACGTCTCATTCTAAGGTAACGAAAACACAACGATTCGTATTTTCAGGAGATTATACACTAAAGAAAACACACTTGAATGCTTTGATATATGAGGTTCCCAGAAGTGATAACTTGGACCGTCTATATCTCTTCTGGTTGGAACCGGGCCAGGTCTGGAGCAGGTCTCGTGTTCAGTTCTGTCCTCGTATCTTTAATGCGGCTGCTCTCAATGCACCATTTACCTCAGAAACCCCGGCCGCAATGTATCCGCCGGCCTCTCCTCCTCCTCTACTCTTCCTTTCTTTACTTAACAAGGTCAGCAGACAAAGGGAAGGGGGGGGGGAGAAGATGTTTGTCATTTGGTTGTCTTGGTGGAGAATCTGCAGCCTCCGTCACGGCTGTTTTGGAGTATTTGTATTTGTATGCGTGCGTTTGTATGCGTGTCTGCAAGTATGGGAAATCTATTGTGTTTGGGAGCTAGAGATGAGTTCATGTGAGGACAGGAGTCTTTGTGGGTCTACTATGTGAGTGAGTGTGCACAGCTCAGTATATGGGCAAGTGTGTCTTTTTAAAGTATTCAGTATTCATGTTTGCATGAATGTCATCTTGGGTATTTTATGTATTTACGTGTGCTGAGCTTCAAGGTGAATGAGCTCTCTGGGTCTCCGAGCTGAATGTTTACTTGCTCGTAACATCCCCTTAGGTCGCGGTCAATGACGGCCTCACTGCATTTGATATGAGGATCCTCTAGCTGTTAATGGAGCCTAAATAAACTTTCTATACAACATTGCATCACTAGAGAAGCCCTCATTTTCCAAAGAGGGCCTGACAATGGAGGGTTTTTACATCTGCAGTGAAGTAGGAACTCCTCTTCAAAAACCAGAGCTGAGCCCAAATGACATAAATTATCTTGAGTATATTAGTCCAGTCTCCACAGCGCTGTCCCTCTGCTGCTGCTTGCTGTTATTTGGTTGTGCAGCATTGGTAGTCAAGGGATCTATCGGTTTTGTTTGTTGTGGCTCCAGGTTTAGTTTTATAAACGGTCGGCTTGGAAATTATCTTTTCTTAGAGGGCATATTTCGTCTCCTCGTTCTGATCTTTTGGGGCTTTAAGGCCTTTTTTGGGAAACCTTTTTTGAAATAACACATTGCTGTGTTGTGTATTGGAAAAATTCTCGATTTGTATCACCAAATGTGTTTTAACTTCTTTCACCACAGATGGAAACTGGCAGCAGGTCTCAAACAGAAGAGGATGGAGTCATTTTCCTTTCACAGTCGCTGACCAGTTCATCCTCTTCTCCTCCACTGTTGGCTTTTTTTGACCGTATTGGTTGTTTCACATTTTGTTAAGGCAGCAGTTGGTGTGAATACTAGGGATGTCACGGTGAGGACATTTTTCCCACCGGTTAATAAAGCCGTGAAAACACCAGTGTTACCGATTACACCGGAACATTTTAGCTACAAGAAAAGATGTCGCTCAACATCTGTAGCGCGCTTACTTTGATCTTTAGCTTATCTTTAGCTGCAGGTCCGCAGGTTTCCACCCTCATTAACGTTATGGTTCCCTTATAGCATTGGGTTTAAAGCTCAAATATTGTCAAATAGGCACTTTTTGCTTTTCGCTTTAACACCAAATCCTCCTTCGTCGTCTTCTCTGTCAACTCTCTCTCGTCCCGTGTGTGTGAAATCAGACTCCTGCTGTGCTGAGACTCCGTACGAAGCAGACACTTTTACTTTCAGTTTATGAGGCTGTCGTCCAACACGGCGCTGATGCAAGAAAATTAACTAAATGGGTTTTATTTCTATTAAAAAAGCAAAACAAGTGAGTAATGTAATCGGTGTGTGCTCAAACACTGTGTAACACCGGTTACACCAACTACAGCTTTTTCTTCTCCTGCCTCTGCGTGGTGTTTCCTACTGCTTCAAGCTCTTTATTTTCATCCGTGCAAAAACGTTTTCTCACCCAAAACACTTATATGAAAGGACTCATATCACCTACAGGGGCTCATGAATCTACCCTTTAACAGGCTATGATAAAGAAGCACTACGCAGTTCAGCTTTAAACACAAATGCAGTTCTTCAGAGCAACACTGTGCTCCAGCAACTATTCCTCTAAAAAAATCCTCTGGACTCAACAGCTGATCTGCATTAGCAGCACTTCTGGTAAGTAACAGAAAACACCTGCTTAGACAAATGCAGGATAATTGCTAGACACCTTCCTAATGATGCCGTTTGCTTCCAAACCTGCACAGACCGGAGGACACACGAGTCCACATTTCCTGCATAAAAAAGGGGGAAGCATCTAATGGAACATAAAACAACTGGAGAATGCATTCATGAATCCATTAGTGTCTAACCCCGGTGTCTGAAGAACACTAATATCGCACTGCAGGTTCTGCTGTCGGAAATGGTCTCCACTGTAATGTCTGTTCATTTCCAGTTTCATTGAGCAGGGCTGGCGTTGTGGTGCAACGTGGTGGTGATTTAAAGGAAACTGTGTTCGGAACAATTCAAAATAGCCTGTTGTGTGAGAGAGCAAAGGAAACACAGAGAGATTTACATATATTTGTGCTGTGAAGTGGAGGCTATCATCTGTAGCCTTTGGTCTCCTTATAAACAGCCTCATGCAGAATTAGATGGAGTTGACATTTAGCAAGTGTACAACAATGGCTCACAAAATATCCCTCATCTCTGCTCTCACACTCCCCCCTCCCTCCTCTCTCCCTCTCTTTCCAACCAGACGTGTGCCTGAGTGAGCTCATTGATGTGCACTATTTGCTTTGAACATGTTTTAATATTTTGTCTTCATGAGAGGACACGTTCCTGCTGTTTGTGTTGTTTAATAGAGACGTTTCATTCTCTCTCTCTTTCTCCATTAAAAAAACAAAACAGAGATAGGCGATCACAATTGAAAAAGAAAGCAACATGAATAGTGTCTCATGTCATTTACACACACTGTATCCATAGACTGTATGTAAGAAGTGGACCGTGACGTCACCCATTGGTTTTATGGACTGCCGTTTTAAAGCCTTGAATTCGGCATTTTGGCCGTCCCCATCTTGGTTTTTGGCCGTTGCCATCTTGGTCTTTTGCAACCAGATGTGACAGGAGAGGGTGGAGCTAAGTTCAACTGAATGCTGAATAAGACGTTTTTTAGGTGGCCAAAAAGTTTGTAATTAACTTTCATGAACTGAAAACACACTGTGAAAGGGTTAAAGTTGTAAGACGAAAACACGGACAACTCCCAGGAAGCGACCTGTCAATCAGAAGGTAGCCCCGCCCTAAAGCATCCCCTGCTTTATGGTCTATTTGACTCTAAATGGAACCATAATTTACTAAATGAACATCATGCTGTATTGAAGAAGACTTGAAACTAGCGATTGAGACCATAAACTCATGTTTACAATGTTTACTGAGGTAATAAATCAAGTGAGAAGTAGGCTCATTTTCTCATAGACTTCTATACAATCAGACTTCTTTTAGCGACCAGAGGAGTCGCCCCCTGCTGGCTAATAGAAAGATTGAAAGTTTAAGGCACTTCAGCATTGGCTTCAATTTTCAGAGAAATTGCTGTGACTTCTATTTACTCCTTGGAGACTTAACTAACCTTTAAGTTGCAATCCTGAGAATTTCATCCCTGGCGGTTTAACACTACAGCAAACACTCCTTGAGCAGCTACTTTGTCAGAAATACAACAGAGGAGCAGCTGGTGCATCTGTTTACAGCTCAGCCAAACAAACCCACGTCGGTTTAATAAAGAAGTCAATCAATAACTGGCTCTTTTCCATCGTGCCATAAGCAACTGTGATCTGATTTCATGCTGAATAAAGCGTGAATAGTTTTCCACACAACAGCAGAGCTCACAGCTCAGTGTGGCAGCTCCTTCTTGTTCTGCTACGTGCTGCAATACTTAAAAAAACTGATCCGCTGATGAAAATGTCCAAAATGTCTCGTTTTGTAGACGCATTTTTGATGAACGATCACAGTCACCACAGATATATTGAGTTTTCTGTGCTTGCTTCACAATAACACCTCGTATTTCACCAGTTGAATACTTTTGATGTTAAGTAGCAGCAGTAGGAAATGCTGGGTTTGCATTAACAGTAACTTAATACAGCTCTGATACGGCTGTGGGAGAGTGAACAGTGATCTGAACTGGCTGATATCAAAGAGATAAAACTACAAACAGTACCTTGTTCCTGTGAATCCTTCGTGCATGTGCAGACAGTTTGAATCCAGAGAGAGAATGGCAGACTCCGCCACTAACAATGAACTACTATATAGAGAGATAACTACAAAATGCAAATATATTGAACAGGTTGTAGGAGCCAAAGTGTGTCGTTTATTATTATTATCATTATTTGTTTAGGCTGCACACGTTCATTTGGTTAACATCACATCCGGTAATTGGCACAGGGGTGTGGTTTCACCTATTTTTTACCTGTTTACTTGGACTGCGGGAGTTATTAAAAGAGGATGAGATAGGCTTGGATATTTTCTGTTGACCAGCCGTCTGTTGACTTTAATATTCCAGTTAACCTCTAGTTATTGTTTGTAATTGCTTTCATTTAATAAACAGTAAAATGCATCTGGACTTTTGGACTTTTTGGAACGAGTCACAGTCAAGAGCCTACTTCAGCCTCTTAGCGGCTTTTTGATTGATAGCAGTCGCTACACAGATATTGCTGAAAACATGTGTGTTTGATTTCACTGATATCTTAAGGATGATAACTTTAACCATCAAGTTTTAACCCTAAAATTAAATGGTTTACCTTGTGGGAACTAGCATTTTGTCCCCAAAAGAGACACACAGAAAGAGAGCGAGAGAGAGATGGGGAACCTCAATCACTTAGACAAAAACACAAATACCCTCTTATCTCGCAGGTTCTTTCTGTCACACACATCCACACACACCACTTGCACACATACCAGTGTTGTCAACTCTTTTCCAATGAAAGTAGCTAGAAGCACGAGCTCCAAAAGTCCCTAAATCCAGAGAAAAAGTCGCCAAGTCGGCAATACTGACAGACGGCCTCCCTCCAAAATTATCATAATGAACACAAACAACGAACATGGCTATTGTTAGTAGACACAGCTGTCCAACCAGCCGCTTGTGGAAGACTCCGGTGACACGTAATGGGTAGAGTGCGCACAAGCAGGTAGGTAGAAAGACAGGTAGGTAGGGAGGTTCGGGCCAAAGGAAATGATTGGACGGGTTTATTACAGTCCTGCGACAGTCACACATACCAGATTTCTTTCCTTTTTTTGATTTATTGATCGCTGTCGGGATGTAATGAGAATTCCAGAAAAGCTTTCTAAAATACATCACCTACCCAAGCTTTAAATCAAATGTTAAAAGGCTCTCTGTCTTTGTTTCACTCACACACACACACTGAGAAGGTGTGATGTTATCCAAACAGCCAGCTGTCTTGTTGTGTCAGGCTGGTTGCTCCGTTGGCTGCAGGCCTGAGAGAAGGCTTACTTAGAGAAAACAGAGACTCACTCTACATTAGACGGACTCCCGTCAATGGACTGGGCCCAACGCCTGCACACACACTTTCTCCCTCGCTCTCTACATGGCAGAGAAGGTTTCACACACACATGCATTCACAGGGACATTCGCTCCCCTCTTGCCTCATTCCCTCTCACACCCTTGCACACACACAAACAACACATGGAGGACTTTTCATGCAGTGTAACATGAGTCGCTCGATACTTGTACAAGCTCTGGTTTCTAGGGCCGACATGTACGTCGGGGGCAAACATATTTTGTGGTAGTTATGTGGTAGAGATGTCACACACACATTTTAGTGTACGTACACGTACACAAACACATTCCAGAGCACGGAGAGCTGGACAGTTTTTATAAATTGTTGAATATTTGCAGAGGAAATCATAAACAGCGATGACATTTGATCAGTCATGCTGTTACAGAAACATACTTGGCAATCACACACACACACTTAAACCTAAAACCTGCTCGTCCTCCTCTTCCACAAATTAATATAATCTTTCAGCTTCTCCATTACATCATCATCTTCATCACCTTTGCTTCACAGGAACTCCCACGAGACTCCATCTGATGAAGTTACATGACAGAAAACCGGCCAATCTGTGACCTCAATCAACCTCTGCTGGTACCCGGCAGGAACTGCAACAACAATCAAAGGAGATCTCATTTCCTCCTGCTGAAGTCCCCTTTACATTTATTTATTTGTTCGCACAAAATCAAACAGCATGGTATTAATGGAAATAAATGGAATCATGCAGGAAAGGAGGGAAGCCAAAGTGACCTTTGTCCTCCCCAATCAAAAAAAGGGGCATTATCATCATAAACTACAAGCCTGGAGTTGTGATTTAAGGAAAGTCAAATATACCTTATGTAAAGGACTTTGTGTATGAAAGGAGCTTTACAAATAAATGTGCCTAAACTCTGTACATATGTATTTTGTACTTACAGTGATAACAGGGTCTGAAATAAGCACCTGCCACCCGCCAAATGCAAGTACATTTTTGGCAGTGGCAGATAAAATCGTCAGGGCATCCGCCACTTTGGCAGACAGGGAAAACGCTAGAGATGGGAATAGAGAACTGATTCTCGTTGGTTCCTAGTTGTCCGATTTCCTGGCATCTCATCCCTCCGTGACTATTGAATCCTCTTATTGATGCTTTCCAACAGTTATGCATGCACAATGACGCATACGCACGCTGTATCATGTTTCAGTTTGTTTGGGACCGGATCCACGGCGGCGGCGCTACTACTACTAAAACCTGAGGGGATGCACCGTATTTCTCCCTGATAATGAGACACTGTGAACAACAAATCTGTGTTGAAATCAAAAGGAGGAGAGTTAGTAACGTTAGCTGCACAGTCCTGTTTGGATAAATAACGGAGCTACTAACGTTAACGGAGGTGCCATCGAGTTACTATTATGAAGCGTTCAAGCTCTGCTCAGTAAAAATGACGAAGGTAAATACACCATTATCATGATGTGTTCAAATGTAATCTCGTAAAATTACGTTTTTGGCGAGAAACTTCAATAAATCCAGTTGTTTGAAGGAGATGTTTTCACAGTAGTATAAAATAGATATTAGAGAGAGAATTATGACCTGTTTTTATGCAAATAACCACTATAGATGAGTTCAGTACAGTATTGTGTACAGTACCCTCCTAACCCTGAAAAATAGGGCTCTCCCAGAGGCCACGGTGTACTTTGAACACTGTAATTTACCGTGCATATAATGTTTTTTTATGTAAAATATATCAAATATTGAATGACATCAGATCTAAAATGTTGTTCCTTCATTTAGCGCAGAGATTTCAAAAGTGGCAGATAAAATTTCTGAGTGGCAGACAAATAAAAATACTTGCCTGCCACAGCGGCAGACAGTGAAACAAGTTAATTTCAGACCCTGAGTAATAATCACTTCCGCATGAGTTGGTTGAGTGAAATTGATTTTTGAAACGGTTGGTGAACTAAGCAGTGGGAAATAAACTTGTACATGTGAACCATGCAATTGTGCAGGCTTGCAAAAAACGTGTGCTCCATTAAGTGTCAACACAAATCTATATCAACCACAAAGGAGCTGTATAGCTCTAGAAAGAGGCACACATTACTGCAGGATAACTGAGCTTTGACACAATAGAGGTGTGTGTGTTATGGTCATTTTGTGCTGCAGTGAAATCAAATGTATTGGATGTTGAAACAAAGCAAAAGTAAACACTGTTGCAACTTTTTTTAGGGGGTGATTCATTGGTGTTGGAGTGCAGCAATGTGATGAATCATTCTCTAAAGTTTAATCAAGATCCGACAGTCCGACAAACAAATGAGAGCCCATTTGATCTGGTAGCAGGGGACAATAAAGAGTCCCCACTCAGTAAACAAAGAGGAACAGATGATGGACAGCACTCTTCAGGGGAACACTATCCGAGACGGACACGTCCTGGCTCCTGATAGCTTTTAATAAAAGATGAAAAAAAAAGTAGCTTGCCTTAGTCAGTTTCATTAAACTCTTGCACATATGCCCACGATTCTTCACTCAGAGCACTTCAAAGGGCAGCCAACGGTCTGACGCCTCCACAACAAAACAGACATCTTTAAAGGGCAATAAAGGAACATTGATTCACAACAGATTCGGCAACACAGAGACAGAGAGAGGAACAGTGAGGGATTTTAATCTTTAAAACAAACTGACGTCAAAATGTTGCGGGAAAACAGTCAGTTGAAAACTGTTTTGTTTATTAGCTGCTTTAAAAAGCATCTTCTCTATATGCCAAATGTCCGATACTAACTAAAACAAACCTGTTCGGGACAGACGGAGTGATGTAAGAGACGACTACTGGTAGAGAGCTGACAGATTGTTCAAGACTGACTTCTGCCTTCAGAGAAAATCTCGTGCTGTTTCTACCTCGAGTGTATCAGAAGGAATTGTAATGAGTTCACACTATAAGGCGAAGCCAACTCCTACGCCTACCCACATTAGCTCCATATTAACAAGACGGAGAGATGAAATGAAATGGGAAAAATGAAGAATACGGTGTTCCAGCCGTCGGCGTGTTACCGCCGCACAAGGCAACCTTTAGCGCCGGTATGAGACGCATTGGGTGTTCCATTAACTATAATGTAAACCCATCGGCTGCAACAGTTAACGCTCCGAGAAAATGTGCCGGGAGTTTCACAAGGCTTTCATCCAGGAGACCGCTGTTCCTGTACCGGAAGTTTCACTTTCACGTTACAATCAGCTTTTCTATTGTGTGCCGTGTTCACAACGTTCAGTTTCATTTGCACCGTACAAATGCGGCAACTCGTTCTCACTCCCAACTCGTCAAATGCTGCCGTTTGGTAAATGCCCCTCTGCATCGGAAAACTGATGCACGGAGACACCCTTTAGCAATAGTAAGTAACAAACCGGGCTGTCAACTAACTCCAATGTAAACCCACCCGCGGCGTTATTCAACAGTTGGAGCAAGTGACATAGCGTGAGAATCCGCTAAGGGTCAAACAAACACAAGACTTTCAACCAGGAGACCGATGTTTGTGTTCGATGTGAAACAGTGTGTCCCCGGTCCGTCCAAAAGTTTACACAAGAGGGTATCCAGTGCGTTGGGCTCCAATGCCAAGGGGCACTGACCAAGCGGCGGTACTTGACGAGTTGGGAGTGAGAATGTGTTGAACGTAGTAGTTTTAAGCCCAACAATGTTGTTCTTTCCTAAACATAACTAAAGTGGTTTTGTTGCCTAATCATAAAAATGATGACAAGGGTGACTATAGTGGTTTTGATACAGGGGCGTAACACAAGTGGCGGTATGTGACGAGTTGGGATGAGAATGTGTTGGTTACACACTTCCTGTCCTCTCAATCCTTTCCCTCCTCCCTCCATCTCTTCTTCTGTGCTGTCTCAGGCGGGTTGGATATTGGTGCTAAGCTGGTTACTTTATAGTTCAGGCAAGATAGGCTGAAAACATACTAAATTGGTCTAATTTGCAAAAAAGCCGTACTGTGAGACTTAATGTCTTAAATATTAAAATGGCTTGTTTCCAGCTCTGCTACACAATCTGATAAAAACATCAGTGTAGACATATTTTTTTTCTCTAGATCTTATTGTGATCAGTTTATCAGATGTGGAGAAAAAATAAAATAGTCTGTCTGAATGATAAATAGGTAAAATTAATGAAAAACAGTAGGGTCTCAATATCAACATGAACATGGGTATGGTCATTCACAAATTGCAGATACAAGTCCTACAGGCACGAGCTTCCACATGCTGATGGATGGTTCTCAAGTATGGAGTTTGTTTTGATTAAAATGTATAGAAATAAATGTGACAAATGATCACCTGTTGGCAATTTTGGTGCAACGGGCCCCTGGGTTGTATCTCACAGCACAACAGTGTGGATCGGATGAAGTGCTCTGGAAATGGAAACTGGCCAGTTTAACGTATCACATTGGCTTTGATAGCCGCAGTGTGTCACTCACTTGGCAGCAGACTACGCTCTGCAATTGGTCAACAGAGTCACATAATAGTTGTGTGTGTGTCTGCAGGTTTATGTCCTCTGTTTACCTTGTGTTATCCTTTGTGTTCATTCAATGCATCTGGGATGTGCTTCGTAACAATTACTTTCACTATTGATTAACCTGTCAATTATTTGTTATATTAACCAACCACTTAGTCTAAAAAATGTCGATATGTTATAAAGAATACTGATTACAAGTTCCCAGAGCCAACGGCAACGTCTTTAAATTGCTTGTTTTGTTCGACCAGCAGTCAAAAACCCCCCAAAGATATTCAATGTAATTATAGAAAACATTTGAGAAGCTAGATGAATAACTGAATAATTTATCAACATATTTTATGGTTAATTTTCTTTCAGTTAAATAAGTGAGTGAGTTTGCCCTTACAGTACCGAGTGTGAATGTGAGTGTATTAGCGAGAGTGACTTTGAGGCAATTAAACAAGATGATCTTGCAGCAGTGCAGAGTAATATCACCACTCTGTAATCTCATTTCACTCCCTCCTCTCTTCACCTCCTCTTTTCTCAGCCAACCCCTCTTTTTCTCTCTCTTCTCTCAATGCCCTCGTCTCCTGCAACTCTCAGCATTTCTCCAATTCCAATTATTTGACAAATGACATTCGCCAATCCCTCCACGGGAGAAAACATGTCCAACGAAGCAAACACCTGTTCGTATACAGCGCTGTGTCTCGCTCTGTCTAGGAAACCTGTCAGCGTGGGTGAGCCGCAGCTGTTCTGCCTGAATCAGTGTTTCACCTGGGAAATAATGTGTATAACTAAGCAAGATAAATAATTCACAATATGTGTTGGGCTGAGCTGGCTTCTATGTTTTTGCGGCGATATATCAATGTGTGTTTGTGTTCATAAAGATCGCCCAGAGCAGCCTAAGATGCCGGACACACACATACTGACACACGCACACACACACAACCTCCTGAAATATTCACACTCTCAGCCCAGGTGGTTAAGCTATACCGCTATATGCAGCTCATAATTCTTGCTATATCTGATTTCTCCAAGGCTACGGAGCGACTAAGAGGAATGCATGGAGAGCTGTGTGAGTGTTTGTGGTGGGGGAAAGTGAATAGTCTACGTTTACATGCACACTAATATTCAACTATTATTCGGTGTATGAGAATATTCTGAATAGGGCTGTGTACTGGCAAGAATCTGGCGATACAATACACATCATGATACTTGGATTCAATATATTGTGATACTGTAAGCAAGGCAATATATTGCGATTTTTTAAAATTGAATTTTAGGAAAACTGTCATAGTATAAAGAACACACAAGAAATAAACTATAAAGTGGGCATGTCTGTAAAGGGGAGACTCGTGGGTACCCACTGAACCCATTTTCATTCACATATCTGGAGGTCAGAGGTCAAGGGACCCCTTTGAAATTCTGCATAACAGTTTTTCCGCGCCACAATTTAGCGTAAATTCGGAGCGTTATTTAACCACTTTCTCAACAACCTAGTATGACATGGTCAGTACCAATTGATTATTTAGGTTTTTCTAGTTTCATATGATGCCAGTAACTTCACTACCGCTTTAATAATAAGCCCGCTACAACCTCTGAAAGATAGCGTCCGGGCGCCGTCGAATTTTTAAGAGGTTAATTGAAAATCGATTCTGTGTTTTGGAGAATCTATACAGTATCGCACAACATAATGTCTCATACTCATGTGTATCGATATTTTCTTACACCCCTAATTCTGAATTTGATACGGGTCACATAAACAGCATATTCCCTTTGGATATTCGGAGTTAGGCATTATACCGAATGGAGCATTTTCTGGTTAAGACATGTGAGATATGCAGATCCGATTTTAGGAGCATTCTTTGGACATGTATACAGCACATTCAGAATACGTGTCTCAATTGGGGGTTTTACGGCGGTTTGCGACATACAGCTTCTTGCCGGTTTGCGGCCAGCTCTGTGCGTTGTACACAAACCAACTAACCGAGAGACCAAAAGAAAAGAAAGAGAAACACACCCAATTTTAAACCTTATGAAAGAAGATATCAACAGGTTTTTGGATATGCGCAAATATCGCAACAACGACCTTTTTAAGAAGGTGGTTGAAGGAATGAAAGAGAGAGGCTGTGTTGACACGGACAAACAAATCCACCACCAGTGGAAAAGTTGGAAAAAACCTTTTTGACGCAAATAAGAGAAATGGCACAAGTGGCCTCTGCTGTTCCACTTTTCCATATTTTGACGTGATAAACGGCGTGTAAGAGCATCGACCCCCCGTCAAACACAGCCGAGAATGGCCATAGTTGTTTTCTACTCCCCTCAACCATGTTAAAAATACTTCAAACTAAATGGAAAAGCTGATTGGCACGATCAACGACTTCCCAATTTTGTAAGAAAAAACTTTTAACAAGCTACGGGGAAGAAAAACGATGCATGGAGACCGCGCTCAGAAAATTGATTACAACGAGCATGCCATATATGTGAAGCAGGCACAGAGTACTTTGACTACCTCAAGTACATCTTGAGTGAAACTACGCAACGCAGCGTGTGTGTGTGTGTGTGTGTGTGTGTGTGTGTGTGTGTGTGTGTGTGTGTGTGTGCAGATGTGTATTCCTGTGTCTTAATATGTGTGGGTGTGTATATATGGGATTCTGTGCTTTTGAGTCACGCTGTCGTTTAGAGAGCTGACAGGCTAACGTCTGAGGTGTACGCGGCGGGGCAGGGGAGGCTGG
>CAKAKQ010035329.1:1040-11367 GCA_916700675.1 Helicolenus avius
GCACCTGCCCCCGCCGCCCCCTCTCCCGAAAGACATGTTGATTCAGAATCATCTGTTTGGAGCCACCAATCATACCCTCCCCACCCCTTCAGGCTTTCTCACCATTACACTTCCATTCCATTAAAGAGCAACACTGGCTGTCCTGAGGTGCATTTATTATCTCTCCGTAATTACTTCTGATGCATCGATCGCAAAATCACACCGGCGTTGCTGATGGATTTGCAGGACACAACACGTGACCTCTGACCCCAATCACATTCAGTCTTCCATACAGATATTGCTTTGAAATCACTGTTTGCTTTTTTTTTTTGTTTTTGGCTGAATCAGCCCTTCACTGTAGAACACTGTCAAACCAGCTTGATACGCATTCATAACCTTCTCTTTGTTCTTTTTCAGAGTTTGGAAGCAGTGCTGAACTTCAAGTACTCGGGGGGAGCTGGCAACGTGGAGGGCTACTACCGGGAGCTGTCTTTGGGAGTCCATGTTGACGTGGAGCCATCTGTGTTCTTCACCAGAGTCAACACCCTCCCTGCAACTAGGTAGCTATATAAGTTTCATTTTCTACAGATTAATGTAAGTATTAGGGAAGTCTGTTCATGTGAGCTTTGGGCTGATTTACCCTCTGAACACCAAGCAGTTTCAGGGCTTTTTTTCCTGTCACATTTTACTCACTGTGGCCTCGTTTTTCACTGCAGGATATACACTCAACGGCCACTTTTTTAGGTACAACTTGCTAGTACTGGGTGGTCTTCTGCTGCTGTAGTCCATCTGCTTCAAGGTTGGACGTGTTGTGCGTTCGGAGATGGTATTCTGCATACCTTGGTTATAACGAGTGGTTATTTGAGTTACTGTTGCCTTTCTATCATCTCCAACCACTCTGCCCATTCTCCTCTCACCTCTGACATCAACATGGCATTTCCGTCCACACAACTGACGCTCACTGGATCTGTTCTCTTGTTCGGACCATTCTCTGTAAACCCTAGAGATGGTTGTGCGTGAAAATCCCAGTAGATCAGCAGTTTTTGAAATATTCAGACCAGCCCGTCTGGCACCAACAACCATGCCATGTTCAAAGTCACTTAAATCCCCTTTCTTCCCCATTCTGATGCTCGGTTTGAACTTCAGCAAGTCATCTTCACCACGTCTAGATGCCTAAATGCATTGAGTTGCTGCCATGTGATTGGCTGATTAGCTATTTGTGTTAACAAGAAATTGAACAGGTGTGCCTAATAAAGTGGCCGGTGAGTGTACATCTACATCTCTATGGAAACAGCACAATCATGGCTAGAAGTAGAGAAACTCAAACATGTCATGTCATAGTTTTAATGCCATGAATCATTAAAAAAAGAAAGAAACGCAAGTTTTATGAAAATCGAAAAAAAGGAATCTATACAACATTTTCCAAGTGCCCACAAGTTTTACCAATATTGGAAAAAAAGGGGGTTCCAAATACTATACATATTGAGCTGTTTACGTTTTCACAACCTCTACGTGCAACCTCTCTTGTCCTCTGTGCTCTGAGTAAACAGCCTGCAGTTCAGTCGAAGTTTCACTGAGTGTTTGTCACGTGACTGTTGGTCTCAGCCGAGTCAATCTTGGCTTCCCAGTTACTCTGAGGAGCGCAGAATTTAATGTTTTTTTTACAGAATCTGGTTCATGTAAAACAGTTTATTTTTGGCAAAATTTTAAATGGGACATGTGGAATGGGTTGATTTTTATTGAAATATCACTATTTTGAGCTTGGATGTGGTTGTTTTTCCTGACAGAAGCCTTCTTCACACATAATGTGTTCAAGGACCGGAAAATCTTATGATAATGTCTGTTTTTACTTCTGCTTCTGGCGATGATAATTGCTGTAATTTTGGCAATGTTTTTTAAAGAAAACCCAACGGTGGGTTTGAAAAGCATGTTTTTTTGGGGTGAATAATTTTTCTATCTATCTATTTATCTATAAGCCCCATAGATGTGGGTCAATAGGGGCCTACCACACCCACTAGTAGGTTTTATCATCTATTCACATGGTAGATCACCAAAAGAAGGTGTAGAAGAAGACGACAGCGACCTCTAGCGACCGTAGTATTTATGACAGTAGCAGAAGCGGAAGTCAGACGCTGAGTGGTATAGACAGCACAAAATTCCATAAGGAGTGGAGGTTGGGGATGAGGGTTTTTACCCAGGAGACCGGAGTTCACATCCTGTGTGAAAAAAACAATGTGTAGTTGTCTTTGTGTTCATAGTTATTTTAATCCAAAACAAAACATTTTCACTAAACTTAAGTGGGGTTTTGTTATCTAAACCTAAAGAAGTTGTAGTTTTATTGTCTAAACCTAAAGAAGTTGTATTTTTTGTTTGCCTAAACCTAAAGAAGTTGTAGTTTTATTGCTTAAACCTAAAGAAGTTGTGGTTTTATTGCCTAAACCTAAAGAAGTTGTAGTTTTACTGCTTAATCCTAAAGAAGTTGTGGTTTTATTGCCTAAACCTAAAGAAGTTGTAGTTTTGTTGCCTAAATCTAAAGAAGCCTTTTTTTTGTCTAATCAGGTGTTTATGATCACATTATAATACATTATAGATAGATTATAATTTGTTACAACTATGGGAATTATAATATACTATGATCCTTGCAAAAGAAAAATGTTAGTTAGTGACCAGCAATTATGAAGCATTATGATACTTGACCTTATAAGTCATTATAAAATGCTTTACAGTGTGTTATGATTGAGTCAGTCAGACAGTCAAATGTTGCTGCCTAATTCACATTTAATGATCCTTGTTCACCAACTCTACTTTAATTTAGTTACTTTGCTTCAGAATGGGTTGGTAAAGCAAGTATTTGTCGAATGGTCAGTGGTTCTCTCTCAGTGTCTATAATCTGATGAGCCTTTAACCCTGCATGCCATTTTTGTGTGTATACCTGGGCCTTTTTATTTGTTAATTTAAACCCCGTCATTGTTAAATAGGAAAGCAATACTACTCAACCTTCACTGGATTGCCAGAAAAGCTAAGCTAATCTACTTCACAGACGCTCTTATCCCAATAATACGTGATTAATCTTGATTCTAAAGGCTCATTTGATCTCACATACGATACAAATGCAGCTATTTTCTTCACTCTAGATTTGGTGAATAGATAGCAACCTTCTTTTTAATCACTGCAGAAACACTCACTTGGACGTTATTGCTATCAAATCCAGAGGACTTATTTTTCAGTGATAGGCCCGATAGCGGTAGACCTGAATAGATATTCAGTCTATTTTTCATGCTCTTACTTCTCTTCATGCACTTACATTACTGTGGACACACAGGCACACACACACCTACCTTCACCTCACTCCTCTTTTCAGCTCCCCAAATCTCCTGAAAAAACTCCAGGCGAGGGAGACAGATCGTAGCCGAGTAATGGCCACTTGAGGTGAATCATTAGCTATAATAATATCTGCAGTTTAAGCCATCCATCTTGGCTCAGCGCTGATACGTATGCATACGTAGAGATGCTGCACTGGCTGCTAGACCGTCACCCCGTCATTGCAACCTGACCTCTACCACGGCCTTAGCACTTTCTGCCTCATCACACCGTCTCTCAAGCAAATCTCATTTGAAATGTGATGAAATCGAAGGCCTTGAAAAAGGCTTAAGGAACACTGCCTGCAGGTCTTCTTAAGTGAAAGTGTATTCGTATAGCTCGATATCACGTTTAGTGATTTTTACAGGCACACATCAGGATAACCTAAAAACACATGGACAGGCTACTCAAAAACCTCAGCACATAGGCAAAGTTAAAGAAACCTCAAGTTCTAAATTCAAGTCTTCAAAGTCCTTAAAAACTTACACTTATCCGTTCTTCTTTTATGTCCCAGATATTTAAAAATACAGTTCTTAAAAATGCAGTGGCAATATTGATTTCACGATTTTACTGGAATTCATAATGTACCTTACTAAGATAACACTTAAAGGCGACGCTGTTGGTGATCAATGTGACATTTAAGTGCTGAAGAAGTAATACAGAAAAATCAACACCAGGGCTTAAATATGTTTCAAATTACATTTTAAACATCATTGTTTCTTAATTTTGATAATATAGTTGGGAAGAATAGACAGTTTAAGAACATAATTCCATGATACTTTTACCAATTTTGGATTTTTATTAAGGTAAAGTTCTTGTATGGCTGCTTGTGTGTGGACATCATTTAACATTTGAAATGTCTGGATTGGTTTATTAAATGAAATAAAGAGTCTTTTAGAAAGACAGGTGCATACTCCTCAAAGCAAAGCACTCCAAATGTTTGGTTTTGTATTGAAACTTAATGCATTAACACCACTACTGAAGAATTTTCAATGATACCCAACCTTAACCCTGCAAGCAGTAGCCTAATATCTGTGAAAGCATTGGTCCAAATGAACAAAATAAATCTCTGACATTATCTCTCCAAAGCTCAGATATGAGTACTCAAACTGACTTTATTATTATAATAATAATAATAATAATGAGAAGGAGAACGATAATAAGAATACATTTTATTTGTGAAGCCCAAAGTGCCAAGTGGAAGTTGGAAAAGAACTTTTTGGAATTGAATCATCCGCCCAGTTTTCATAATCTCAAGCTTCGTACACACAAATTCATACATTATTTGGCAGAATTTGTTACAAAGTCCTGTAACACACTTTTTACTTTTAGAGATAAGTACTATCGAATTTCTCCTTGGCTGCAAGTCAAAAGAGAATTTGGAAGTGGTTGTATGAAATCGCTCAATAATACAGCAACTTATGCTTTCGATCTGTTTATGTGTTTCTCCGCCTGTCGCTCCCTCCTCTTCTGCCAATCTACCTGTCCAGCCATTCCTCTATTCCTCTATAAGAAACTCACTTTCTGACAGTCCTTTTCGTTGTACAAGTGTGTGATTCAGCTGTGGTGTCCTTGTGTCCTAAAACGTGCACTAGTACAGTAGCTACTTACAGTAACAGAGAGGAAGAAGAAACATTTTCTCTCTCCCTTATTCCCTTTTTCATCCATTCTGTTCCTTTTCCTTGTCTCATTATCTTGCTCCACATCGCATACGTTTTCTGCATCCTCCTTTTCCTTCTACTCCGCTCTCTGTCTCTTTTATCCTGGCTCTCTTTCTCTACTTCTGCTGATCTCTTCATTTGGTCTTCACCTCTCTTCGTCTCCATCCTGTATTCTTTGTGTGTCTCTCTCTGCAGCACCATTTTCTCCCGGTCTTTCTGCCTTTCCCTCTCTTACACTCTTGTTTTCAGCCTTTATCTTTGCAGTATTCATATTTTAAATGCATGTAGACAATACTCTGAATGATTCATTGCTATGTACGAAGCATTCTCCAGTTTCCTAACCCAAATAAGTCAGAATTATTGAAAGACATATTTGACTTTAACACATCTTTATCAAACAATATCAGAGTGAAGTGAACAGCTTGAAGCACAAGCTGCACCACTGTCATCGCATTGCAGGATGACATTTACTGCAGTTGAACATGTTGCTCCTATAACTGTTTATGAATGACAATATAAATGTGGGAACAGGTGGTTCAAGCGATGTACAGTTTGGTAACACTTTCTGTGACGCCCATGTTGTTTATATCGCAAGGATCATAATGCTCATAGTTGAAATACATTATAATCTTTTTATAATGTATTATAATGTAATTGTAGGTTAATCTAATAAATCAATGCAAGAATAACACACAAAATGTTGTGAAATGAATTTGTACTCAACTTAAAGCAAACAATGATCACAAAGAGTAACTCATAACAGCAGATTAGACTGTTGCCAAGCTATTAAATAGGCATTATCAGTCGCTATAAGACCCATAGATGTGGGTCAATAGTGGTCTACCACACCCACTAGTAGGTTTTATCATCTATTCACATGGTAGATCACCAAAAGAAGGTATAGAAGAAGACGACAGCGACCTCTAGCGACCGTAGTATTTATGACTGTAGCAGAAGCGGAAATCAGACGCTGAGTAGTATGGACAGCACAAAATTCCATAAGGAGTGGAGGTCGGGGACGAGGGTTTTCACCCAGGAGACCGGAGTTTGCATCCTGTGTGAAAAAAACAATGTGTAGTTGTCTGTGTTCATAGTTATTTTAATCCAAAACACAACGTTTTCACTAAACTTAAGTGGGGTTTTGTTGTCTAAAGAACCCAAAGAAGTTGTATTTTTATTTGCCTAAACCTAAAGAAGTTGTAGTTTTATTGCCTAAACCTAAAGAAGTTGTATTTTTTGTTTGCCTAAACCTAAAGAAGTTGTATTTTTTGTTTGCCTAAACCTAAAGAAGTTGTAGTTTTATGGCCTAAACCTAAAGAAGTTGTATTTTTTGTTTGCCTAAACCTAAAGAAGTTGTAGTTGTATTGCCTAAACCTAAAGAAGTTGTAGTTTTTTATTGCCTAAACCTAAAGAAGTTGTATTTCTATGGCCTAAACCTAATGAAGTTGTAGTTCTATTGCCTAAACCTAAAGAAGTCATCGTTTTATTGCCTAAACCTAAATAAGTTGTAGTTGTATTGCCTAAACCTAAAGAAGTGGTAGTTTTTTATTGCCTAAACC
Source organism: Helicolenus avius (assembly GCA_916700675.1). Classification (NCBI taxonomy): domain Eukaryota; kingdom Metazoa; phylum Chordata; class Actinopteri; order Perciformes; family Sebastidae; genus Helicolenus; species Helicolenus avius. The sequence continues at coordinate 7,600 of CAKAKQ010035329.1, forward strand.
TAAAGAAGTTGTATTTTTATGGCCTAAGCCTAATGAAGTTGTAGTTCTATTGCCTAAAGAAGTCATCGTTTTATTGCCTAAACCTAAATAAGTTGTAGTTTTGTTTCCTAAATCTGAAGAAGCCTTTTTTTTTTGTCTAATCAGGTGTTTATAATCACAATGCAATGCATGATGGATAGATTATAATTTGTTACAATTATGGGAATTATAATACACTATGAACCTTGCAAAAGAAAAATGTTAGTTAGTGACCAGCAATTATGAAGCATTATGATACTTGACCTTGTAAGTCATTATAAAATGCTTTACAATGTGTTATGATTAATTGTATTGAACATTATGGATAATTATGAGTGCTTATAACTATAAGTGCAGAGTACAATGCATTATAAGTATGTTCATAATGCATTATAGAAATAAACGTCACAGAAAGTGCTACTGACAGTTTTAATTATCTTTTTTTTTTTTTTCATGAAACTGAGTATCCCATGTCTTCAAGGACGTCACTATCTCCAACATTGCTGATGATTTTTCCCGGCATACAATACAAGGCTGTGCAGAATATCAAAATATAAGCATCAAGTGTCATGTTCATAGCAGCACAGCAGCGTGTGTGTAGTCACTTAGCACCTGCCTGGTGCTGGTTATGTAAGATTTAATCAAGGTAATTTGATTTTGATTTGATAATCAGGCTTTGACAATGTGCATCACTCCAATTAGCAAGTGTAGATGCCTTCATCCATGCCAGCTGTTGTGGATGACAGATGCCGGTGGAATCCGATATTAATCTTTATCCTGCCCTCCTGGCATCGCCGCCATAATCAGAATAAAACGGTGCAATTAGACGTGTCTATTGTTTGAAGAATGTACGGTGAAGTTGAAGCGGTCGAGCAAAACACGAATACGAGTTTTGTGTGTTTTTGCCTTCATCAATTAACGGGACAAAAATAGCGGATTACTGGTGAGGTGTTTGTGAGTGCACTGCTAACCTGCTCTGAGCTGGCAGCTGGCTCAAAATGTGGTTAATCTCTGCACCAAAAATTGCAGTTCACTGCCGGGTTGCCAGTGACACTTCCCTTAATGTGCTTCTCCTCCTACTGGGGTGCATGACAAGTCATCAAAATATCCAACACAGGCAAAGAAAAAAACCTCACTGCAGAAAATATAGCTTTCTGTCGCTGCCCTCCCTACTTGTTACTCTTTCCACCCATCTGTCACTCTGCCATTATTACCCAGTGACACCAGAAAATGTCACAGCGAAAGTCATTTGTGTCTTTGCAAAATAGGTGGAGCTGGAAGTTTGGTGGTTCACTGTAGGGACTACTTACTGCACTATTTGGTGAGCTTGTTCGAGCAGTTAGCTCGAATAACTGCCACCTAGTTAGTCAACTAGCTCGCTCGCTCGCTCGACACAGTTTATTCAACAGAGGTATTTGGTGTGACACAACTTTTCCACCATTTTTTCCACCAAGTCAGCACTGTCAAGGCGGTTTGCAGTTGAGTCAGTGGTGCAAATTTGCATGACAGAGTTGCTGAACTCACTTTCTGACTACCTTGACTCTGTTTTGCTTCCGGGGTCTATTTCTTGTCTTTTATCTGTCTTCTTTTTTTTGCTTACAGACATTTTTCTTTACATATTTAAAAACAAAAAATCTCCTACCCTTCCCCTCTACTTCTCCTACCCTTACTCAGTCCTATCCCTCCATCTCATTGTCTCTTCCCTCATATTACCTCTTCACCTGACTATTGTTTTCCTGTATATCTCTCAACATCATGTCACCATCTTGTATGCACAGACTCTAGTGGAACGAAATATTAAATAACCCCAGGGCTCGGCGACACATCAGATACATTTGATTCATTTTGAACTTTCTTTGCACATTGTGTTTACATGTCTGCATCATGAAAATCAAATTATTACAATGTCCACAAAAAGGCTTTTTCAGTCAAAACGTGATGTAGATAATAACTGGTTAAGCTGCAAATAGTCTGCAAATATCAGACTGATTTCTTGTCAAGAAACACAAACAGTGAGAGCAAATGAACCGATGTGCAGACTTTTCTGTGCTGAAACTGATCGACTGAATGACTCAACAATCTTGCACATTAAGTCTGAAAACATGTGTATGATCATGTTTTAGTCTTCCTGCATATTGCAAGAGGAAATAAATATGAACCCCTAACCATTTTGTCGCATTTGTTTAGAGGGGTAGGGGTGGGGGTAGATAAAAAGTCAACAGCAGATGTCACAGAAGTGGTGTACATCATCTGAAAGCTATGAACCTATTGTAAAAAGTGAGTTTTCTTTTTTCATTTTTTTATTAAAAAGTAGTATTAAGTGCTGTAAAAATACTGTTAAAGTATCGAAAGGCTGAATCCAAGGAGAAAAATGCACAGCCCGTATTCAGAAACTGTGCCTCAAAACTCTCTTTTTGCTTCTCTATTCTTTGTTAAAACGAGCCGTCGAGATTTTTCCGTACATTTGTGATGTCACAAATCTACAATAATATATCATAGACCATTTCATAGTTTTTTAATGTAAACATTCTAAATGTGTCCCAGTTTATTTCCAGTTGCAGTGTATGTGAATGACATCAGCTGACAGGAAGTAAACATCGAGCCAAGTTGTTGCCTAGCAACGTAATTCCGTTGCAATTCTGTTGAAATGCGCTAAAACGGAGCGTTTCAGACAGAGGGTAAATACAGGCATATTCGGGCAGATAGGATGAGGAAAATAAAGTGTTTTTTTAATATTACAGCATGTAAATATGTTCTAGTAGAAACCCAAAATACAAGTATGAACCTGAAAATTAGCGCAATATGGGACCTTTAAAATCATGAGGTTTTATTGTTTTGGCCATTTCACCAGCTCTAGATACACCGTACTGTATAATGCAAAAGTATAATCCCCTAAAACACCACAAACCAATGACTTAAAGAAGGAAGTATATCTTATAGGGCTACTGTGATTACATTATATTGTAACCCTTGTATCTCATTTACCTGTCTCTCCCTTTGTTGTGCTCTCTTTCTCTCTGACTCTCTTGACAGACTTTTTAACTGTATCTTCAAATCCTCTCTCCTTTCTCTGTCTCGCTGTTTCTCAGTTTGTCTGTCCGTTCTTTTTCATCTCAATCTGTTTCTTTCTTTCTTTCTGCCTCTCTTCTATTGGGTCTCTGATCGTGACGTCTTTCATTTCCTCCCTCCACATCTCTCTTTGCCTCCCGCCCTACCCTCCTTTCTTGCTCTCTTTGCCTCAGTATACATTTTAATATCTCTTCTTGCCTATGGTATCGCTTTCCTGCCATATTCAGTACAGACATTACTTTATCTCCTCTCTTGCTCTCTCGCAGTGGGTGGTATGTAAGGGGACAGATCAGTTAAAGAAAGTGACGGAGAGCCAGGATGTGTGAAATACTCAGTGATCCATACTTTACAGGGACCTGTTAAAATCCCATTCGTTCAACACGGTGTTGCTCTGGAAAAATGCATTGCTCTACTGGGGGACGTGAACTGATCCTCTGATGGGATTTTTTATTTAGGAAAGTGCATCCTGTGCATCATCCATAGCATCGTGCAGCTCCTATATGAAGGAAACCCTCTGCTGTTCTGCTGCCTTCAGCTAACAGATGTCACTGTAAAAATGTTTTATTAGAAGTACTTTCTATCAAAGAAATAGGCACTATGAAAACCTTTGACGTCATGTCCTGAGAGAGTAAAACTTAAAGGAACAGTGCAAAATTGTGGTACCATGGCTGTGGCCCAGAG
>CAKAKQ010035332.1:0-13944 GCA_916700675.1 Helicolenus avius
GGCTCCTCTGTGGGCACAGGTGCACACAGTCCGACCCCAAATCAAGAGGACACGAGTGCCCAGTCCTCTGAAATCTACAGTGTAATAGCTGTCCATGTCCCTGCTGAAGAGAATGAAGACTTTCAGCAGGCTACCAATGACGACAGAGAAACCAGTAACCTACCAATGTCGTCCAGTGGAGAAAGCTGGGACAAAGGTGGAATGAGTCCAAAGCTGATCTCACATGGAGTACCACCGTTACCTGATCTGGACCCTTGTGAGAGCAATCCAGCCAGGCCACTGCAGTTGCAAACAGTGCGGGATGCCGACGGACAACTTGTGTTGCCTTCACTTATTTTTCAGTTACAGAACAGCACAGATGACGCAGTGTCACCCCTCAACCCAGAGAGAAAACCCCTTTTATCTGACCTCATAGTCTCAAAGACGGAGGGGCCAACGTTGGCATCCTTGAAGAGCTTCGACGGTTCAGAGTGGTCAGACTCAGGGTGTGACGATAGCACTGTAACCACACCAACCCAGCCCTACTGCAACACCAATTATTCCCCATCTCAACCAGTTGCTCCTTATTTCCACCAGGGATGTCAGAACACACCACCTAGTGATGCCATATTTGAATTGGGTTACAAACAAAACTGGATGCCTGCGATCCTTCTTGAAACTGCAACCAAAGACAGTTGTGAATACAGAAAGACGGACTATAGGTGGACCTGGACTGGTCCCAAAAAGGAGGAGGAAGGTGAGGAAGATGAACACAGAGGAGGAGAGGAGGGGCAAACACTTCTGGGAGGTTTGGTGATACAAATTGAAGAATAGTTATCCTCTCTATAATATTTGCTATCTGCTGTGTGGCTGATGATGCAGAGACAGATGTTTAAACTCTCCTTAAACATAGACCAAATTCATCCTGAACTAAGTCTTACCGCATCTGGACCATTAAATACATTTCATATCTTAGATGTGATATATTATGCCTTGCTGTAAATCTGGTTTTATTTATTTATTAACCCACAATTGTAAAATATTAGACTAGAAATACGTATGGATAGTCTTAAATTGTGAGTTTACATTTGAAGACATTATTGTAAATACAGAATTTGTATTTTAAAAGATGTTGAATTGTTGAAGGTTGAACCCATGGTTAACTTCTTTCATAACTGATATAATCTATTCTGGACTTCTCTTGTTATGTGTTTATACTGTAGAAGGGAATATAGCAGCTACGATATAAAGTTTGAAGTGTCCCTTAATGACAGTATATCTCACTATATTTCACATCAACATTTACATTGTTACGGTAGTCTAAAGCTGTGTTCAGACAGCTAAAATCTGTTTTGTTTACATAATGAAGAATACACATGATCAATCCCTACATGTTTGTACTTTAAGTGGTTTAAATGTAGTTTAAATTACTTTCTCACAATTCAAAGCAGTCTGACCACACAGATCCATTTTGAAGTGTTTCTTTTTCAATAGAGCTGCAATCACACACAGTTAGCACGTGCATGTGTGTGCCATCACTATGGCGACACATTATTGCAACTTATTACACTCTCTAAAACACACAAAGCCAATCTGGTCAATTTTAAATTACAATGTGGACAGTCAACCTTGAAGATTAGATATGAACACAAACCTGATTGCTTTGTGGCTGAACAAAGCATTAGACAAAGTCCGACGCCTATTATCACCTTTTCAGCTGTTTTAAATGGGACTAAAATGACTGAATTTCTACTGGAAATGAATTTATTCCTATTTTAAAACTCAACATATTCCAGTATTATTAGTGTTTGCATCTGTAGCCTATATAAAAAAGAAATATTCCATATTTTTCTAACTCACAAAGTTCATGAACTCCTTTTGTTATCGTCATTGTTTGCTCTTCTTTCAGGGGAAGAAAATACAGTGTGTAAAAAATATATTAGAAGGTGGGGTCACGGTGCAACCTGAGCCACGCTGATAACAGCTAGGTTTGTAATAGCCTGAGCACAGACTTTTATGCACAGTTGTAAAGTAATAACGTCAGGTGTGTTGAAACCGTGCGATGTGAGTCACGTATGGAGACATTGTAGATGTACATGTACATGTGTACTGTGTATTGTGGACAAAAGTGTTTCGAATGAATGGTAATGATTGAATGTATTATTAAGTTACAACTTTCTTTTATTCTGTATTTACAGATCGTGAATTTCTAATAAATGTACTGTATGTTGAAAAGTTTGATTTATATTATTGAAATTCTGAAAAATTAATATTAAAGAACCTTTTCCTCAAAACAGAACTACAGCAGTTATAAATGTCAAGATGGGTGTATTCATTGGTTTCACTTTGTTGACACTCACCTGCTGGCAAATAATAATATTCTTATAGCCTCTAACTTCTGTTCCTTAGTCTCCAAGTGAGGTGAATAAAAAAAGAATAATAAACTTGTGTAGCATATTAAATATAAAAAGGGATGTATTTAATAAGGCTGCCCCCTCTTAGTTGATTCTAGTAGTTTTTTATGCTTTTTTTCATCCAGAATGATCTCCATCTCTGGTAAACACAAGATTTTAAGTGGTGTTTTTGTGTGATTCTTTGTGGAGAAACTCAGTTTTACAGATCTGGAGATTAAGTGAACTAATCGACAATCGATATCGACATCGACAAAGTTGTATGTCTGTAAGTCGACGAAGACAGCCTTAGTATTTAAAAAAGCAAAGATCCTTGCTACATACCACACATATTTACCGTCTCAAACAATAAAGTAGTTAAGGTGCATTGCGCAAAGGATCCAAAGTTCAACTTCACAGCCTGTTGCCGAGTAGTGTGTGTTTTCAATCAAGGAAGGAAGACCAAAATAGTTTTTTGTATTTCTGCCCGCACGTCCAGAATGTACAAATCTGGTGAACTGATCCAATAAGCTGTTTAAGTAATTAAAGCTACAATGTCCAACTGGCCACATAGAAGACAATAATCTAACAGCAGACTGCGTACTAAGTGTAACTGTCTTTTATGTGGAAAACAGGATATATGGATTAATGGTTAAAAAGTGTTTTCTTTTAGATTTTCTTTTAGGTTCTCAAATGTATGTTTTCAGTATTTTAAGGAAAGATGACCCACCTTTGAATCTGGTTTGACATCTCAAAAATAGAGAGCAGCTTTTGTAACCTGAAAGGGGATTTACCAACAAGTTATAACTGAGGTCATTTTTTTTCCAAGCAGCAAGAAGAGGAAGTGATCCTCCCATTTAACTGTAAAACACAGAGAGGGAAACAGTGCAGCTATCTGCATCCATTGGATGTTTTCCAAGGGATAACCTAAGCCTTTGGTGGATCTCTGGTTTAATACCCATTGTGTGCTTGGCTATGCAACTGCTACCAGATACTCTACTGGAATATTTTACAGTAAAAGCCTGACCTATATACACACAGATAACCGGGAAGAAGTAACAGATATGTTTCATTTTAAAGTAAGGAGCTAAAGGATAAGGAGGATCAAACTTGGTATCAGCAGATACCCAATATTTCAGAACTCAGGCCAGGGCAAAAAAAAATTTGATCTAGACATTTATTTTTTTATATTAAATATGTTTTCATTGCAAAAAAAAATGCCCCAAACTCAGGTGCATCAGTCACAAGAACCAAAAAATAATTCAATATGACAAAAGGAAAGGTGTCATATATCATGACAACAAACTGCACTGACTGAGAACAGCACACTTTGCAGGATATTAGCTAAATGCTAACAAACCAACACCATGAAAAATGATGGCAACATTTAATCAATACATCCTGCGACAAAGTATCAACAAGAAACTTTGTATTATGAACATGTCAAAAGCACAGATTTATGGCGAGGTTGCTTCAAAGAAATTATTTGTATCAGAGACTATCACACAAGCATAACACTGGAGCACATAACCTAGGCCGCTGCATGAATGCAAATAAGTAATATTGTCTGATGATTTATTCCTTCATATGTCAAAGCTTGGATAAAAATAAATTTAACTTTTAATCCACGCAGTCTGCTACCATCTCAAAGATAAATCAAGGTATAAAATGTGTAGACAGCCACCTTACGAGGGCTTCTTTGTTCAGTCAAGCGCCGTATCTTTTACAGGACCAGGGCGCCAGCAGATAAGGTTTCGCTCAATTGTAGGAAAATAGCTACAGTAAAAGTGGATGTTGTTGGGGGCTGCCAATACATTTTTATATCTTGTTCTGGGCAAACAGAACAAAAAGTATAAACCCGTACGGCACACGTAATATTTCATAGCCCTTAGGCATTCTGTGACCCTCTCTTCATCGAAGCTCAAGCATGTCAATGAACACGATGCTTCTGTTGTGCTATTTGAGATCAAGTCAGCTATGCTGCCCTTGACATATGAGTGGGCTCTGTGCTTGTACTGAGAATAGGGCTGATACAGAAGTGGAGGAGAAAAATAAGCATTGTAAAGGATGATTTAACATGAGCAAAGAGATGGAATTGGCAACGCACCAGCAAAGTTCAATGTTGCAACTAACACAAAAAAAGCATGGCGATGAAATGAATAGGTGAAATGGCTCTTGTGAGTGGGAGTAAGTGGGAGGTAGATAGCCAAAGAAATTGAGCTAGATCCAGTCAAGTAAATTTGGGACAACTACCTCCAAGAGAATCAAACAGGGTGTAAAATGGCAAAGAGGAGTGAACCGGGGAAACAAAAGAGGATTCTAACTAGTAGCCAATCATCCTGACAACACACTGCATGAAAAAGGACTGAGTGTTTTAACGGTGAGAGGGATTTACGGTATCTGGCGTGTTTGGAAAAGACATGGCACAGGGCATGTTGTCCAGCTTTTCATCATGCTCTTTTCCTCTATCTCCCATCTTGCTCTTCTTTGGACGTGTCTAAAATAAAAAGTCTTTCCTCGGCTGGCAGCTCTGACAGGTTCTTTTCTTTCTGTCTGCCAGAAGGCTGTTTTTCTCGTCTTTCAACTCGCCAAGTCCTGAGAAGATCGAATGGGAGATTGCAGGGCAAACCCTCTTGAGTGCCACAGGCATGATAGAACTTTGAAAGGGAAATAGTAGATCAGATGAACCCAATGCTTCTGCACAAACAGAATTTCGATCACAGCTGAGCGTGTGTGTGCCTGCCCTGGATCAATTGTGTAATTATGGCCACTTATGTCATTTGCAGTACTGAGAGCACATAGGAGGCAACTAGGTTTCACTACTGTAAAAAGTTAAAGGTTGGGTCAAAATTACAGATGTTAATAGTTAACCGTTTAACTATATCGTGAGTAATACATGAAACAGGTAACTATGAGAGCCGGCTGTTAATCACTCGCGAACTCCGACCAAACGGTCAAACTAGGCAGCGCTGATCAAATATGAATCAATATTCTGTTACTGTAATGCCTATTTCTCGACTCAAATGTTTTCAGAATCTTCTTGTAGTGCACTGTTTAGCTGTAAAATTAGAAAGTTTGTGACGCCGACGCCATTGTGAAATCTGGTGAAGGAACGTGCCAAATTCTGGTCACATGACCGGAGCACAGCCAATAGGAACGCTCTCTCAATGAAATTACCTGTGATTGGTCAAAGTCTCCCGTCACAGGTTAGATTTTCTAAAGCCTGAAAACAGAGCCATTAAGAGGTGCAGAAGCCTAGTTATCTCTCAGAGCACTTCAATTACAGTATGCTGAAAGGTTATTATGGAATTTTCGCCCAATGATGCCAAAAATATACTGCCTACTGCCACTTTAACAAACATTAAGAATTTTTACCGATTAATGCTATCTGTTAAACGGTTCAAATAAATATTTAAAATTAAATAAAAAACTGAGCAAAAACTCAGGAGGAGTGGCTTGTCTCTGAAAGGAGAATAGCTGGTCCACCTTAACAGCCCACCTTAGGTGAGTCTGAGCCAGTGTTGCAAGACACAGGAGCTTGGCTTGGAGGAGTTGTGGCATTTATTCACTGACAAATAAACTGTACACACATTGCACTGCTACGTTCACAGCTATAACGCCATCAACAACCCGGCACTAACAGCCGCCACACACATACGGTCTGTTGTCAGACACTCACTATCGTTACACCAGGCAGACACACAGCTGATAACCTCGCAGCTAAACTAAATGATGCATTGGAGACTTTTACTGGGAGAGTGGCTGCATTTGTCCTTGACAATACACGCATGCAATGCTTGTCAGTTAACAGTTAATAATCGGTCCGCATCAAAATCCGCATATGCATATTTTGATTCTTTCCTCCTTCAGAATAACAAAAAGCACACACTGCAATGTGTCCTTGCAACTTGACATATGCCCTTCAATTTTCTGATACAGTGTGTTGGTAGAGATTCCCATTAACGTTTAATGGCTCCATTGAGGTTTGAACTCCAAAGTAGTCATTCAGAAGGCTATTTTGGGGATATACGCATTAATGATTTCCTAATTTATTATATTCACTATCCACATTTAAGGCAAAGTTCCAGCACAGAAAGATAGAGCAAAGAAAAAAACTCCTTTGAAGAAGTTATAACCCTTCAGACAATGTTTGAATACGCTGAGAGAACTTAACGGATACGTTTGGGTGTCTTTGACATAAAACTATCATCCGACACTTGGCGGGAGCCATCTCTTTTCTAGATTTATCTTTTCTGATAAGGCGCATAGAGTTAACTGGGTCCATTGAAATGTATGCATGCCTCACTGCTAATGATTTTGTACTCTGATCTCCAAGTTTGATATGGCACGATGAGGTTACTTTATGACTGTTTCTCATTTACTCTCATGAGATACTCTCATGAGTCTTTCAATAGTCTAACTATTGAAAGACTTCCAAAGGACAGTATGTTCCTGTGTTTCCACAGGAGAGGGCTTGCATGAGATGCTAGTTAAGATCGTGTTGCAGGCATATTAGGCAATGTCACTAGCAAGAGTATGAACAATCACTTGGGCTCAGTGTTTCCCCTATATTTATTCTGCATGAGCACCGCTGCTAAAATTTCACACAATCATTAATATCCTCTGCTCTGTTATTTCACCGAGTGCATGGCTCCACACACAGAGAGCAAGCAGAGGAGGGATAGGTTAAGCGAAGATAACATTGTCGGTACCGGTTACAAACAGGCTCGGTAGTGAGCGACACGCTAACATGCTGACAGATTTGGTGTTTGGTTTTATTATATTGTATTATTGTATTTTTTTGATGTGGCACAAGTGAACCACATCAAACAGCCTTTTTTCCTGCCATTCCCATTGAACAGGCACCTACCTCTCTCCCAGACCAAATCATTTGATGAATTGAAGTCTGCATGTAATTGAATGCAATCACGTCGCCCCCGCCCTCTCCTCGCTTGCATTCTAATGAGCTCTTAATGGGTCCTTGATTAGAAAAAGGCACGAAAACAGCTGTCAAGGCCGGCCAGGAAATGATGGATCATCCAGGAGAATTTGGTGTCCATTAAGGTCTATTCTGGGCCCCATCACGGGTAGGTGAGATGATGAAAAGAAAGTTTTGTGATATTTAGTTTCAACAGAGACAATTCCCCGTGGAACAATGAATACTTCAGTCTTGAAACTGACAGATGGCTGTTGAACACTGAGAAGAGTGTCCAGCCTGAGCTTGCCAATATTGTTAGATTGATACCTCACCGTTTTCACCATACCAAATGCCAAAAGAATTAAAAGCTGCTTGGAGTGACTCATGGAGGATATGCTTAATAGAAATGGCCGATTCATTATATAAAAACAGTGATAATATTATATTATTGCTTGTCAAAACACAAAGAAGAACCCCACATCAAAGAAAGCCATGCCATGTCTACAATATTAAAATGTGTGATATCCCTTCATATCCTGGCCTCTGGCTCATGTCATGCCACATTTACTGTAAAAGAGAAAGAAAAACATTAACACTAGCCTCCAAGTCGTTATTACAAATAGGGTGTGTAGGGATTTTCTATCACAGCTTGCACTCAAAACCGACTCTTGTGGCTGCAAACACTGCAGCAGTTCAAGGAAATACAATCAACTCTATTCAAAGCGGCTACAGCTCTTTTATGGTTGATTTTTTAAAACCCATTCATAAAATATTTCAGATGCGGGCTCTCCAACAAGCTATACATGCCAACTCCTCAATGCTGTTCCACCATTCTCCACTTTAAATCTCTCACTTCCTGCAAAGTGACCTGAATGAGGCTTCGAATAGAGCCGGTATATCACATGTCTCTTCTCACCACAGAGACACATACCTGAAGAGTATGATATCCTTGTCATCTGTGAGGTGCAGATGAAATGCAAGAACATCCATCAGGGAATAAATGTTTGCCACACAGTCACTCTGACTCTGGCTTTCATTCATAATTTATGTAAGTAAAAGCACAGAGCGTGCATGAATTGTGAATAAGCATTAATGATTGATAAAACAAGACAAGTCGTTCCCAGTGTGCGGCAAATATTTATCCCTTGTTGGCTAGCCCTACATGTTTCACCTGGTACATGTACAAATTCATTATATATTTTGTGCTTCAGGTGCTCTGGGAAAGTGAAACCACATTGATTTGCATAAGTGGTTTAAATAAATCAGGCACTAAACAGAGAATATAGCTGCACTTGTTGAGTTTTTAAGCGTGGCAGTGCTTCAGAAACTTCTCAGTAAAAGTGTTGAAAATGTTCTATTGTCTCAGCGCTTTCAATAAAACACATCAGCGCCTCCACTTTCTAACTATTGTAAGAAATAGAAGATAATGCTGAGATGTTCCTGGTGGACCTGGAAGCTGAGGAGTCTTATAAAAATAAAAGGAACTAATAAAAAGGTGGCCCTCAGCTGCTTGGTCCCTGTAGTTATTCTTAGTCTGACAGTCACTGCTGATGTATGATGAGAAGAGAAGGCTGGCAAACGTAGCTTGTATTGTATGCTGATATTCCAGAGGCAGGTGTAGCCGCTAAAAGCTTATAAATAACCCCCCATCTTTCCATACAACGCTGTTGCTTTGAGTGATGCCGTCTTTCCTCGCTGCCCATGTGTGCTTTTAGTCCCTGGCAGTCAGCGAGGCTGGACACACAAAACCATACAACACAGAATTATAATATCATATAAACAGTTACAAACTAAATCTGCCCCACACATACTTCTTCAGATATTTACAGTTGCGCAACTTTGCCAAACAAAACACAACACTCAACATTCCAAATAGTTCACCAATAATGGAATCCATATTTTTGTCAAATCCTTTGATTAAACAAGGCACTTCTATTATTTATGACACACCTTTATATTTAGGCTGCACCACTTCTTTGGATTATCTTAAAATAGCCTGGGTGAACGATCTAGGAATAGCCATCACTAACGATGTCATGATACCAGAAATTTAGCAGTCAACACCGATACCGTGGATTCCACAATTCTACCCAATTCGATACCATGGTAAAAAAAATAAACAGATAAATAAATCCCATGTACTTCAATATACATAAAAACTAAACTTTACAAGATTACAATTGGACACATCATGATAATGTTATAATTTTCCTAAGCCCATGTAACCTCCGTTAACGTTAGCTGTTAGCTCAGTTATTTAGCGAAGCAGGGCTGTGCTGCCCACCGGCTGCTAACAGCTAACGTTAACTAGCCCTCCTCCTGCCGATTTTAACACAGATTTGTTGTTCATACTGTTGCATTATCAGTGAAAAAAAGGGTGCGTCTCATGGACTCATCGATAGTGAGTTTAGCACTCAGTTTATCTAAGCGATAGTTGTACATAAATGCATACAAAAATCCCTTTTGTCCCAAAGGCACCCAAGGGAAGATCTATGTTCATCACTTTTGGCATTGACATGGTACCAAAGCATCCTATCTATCACAGAAGAACTATAGACAGAAGCCTAAACATTCAGTTAATGCCAGGCAAGGGCCTTTGTAGTTTAAAGTATTACACCGATTACACTTAAAAAAAAAACTCTGCAAAATGTATCCAAATATAAATTGTGCTTGCGACTGATGTGGGCAGTCACCAGCCTCTTTAGCCCATATGTTCTGGCACTGTCCAAGAAAAACAACATATTGGCAAAACATTTTTCCATCGCTATCGGACATCAACGAAAGACCGGTTGATCCTAATCCACTGACGGCTGTCTTTGGAGTCAAAGGATCTAATCTTGTGTGAACCACCTTTCAATATAACACAATAACATTTGTAACCCTTCTAGCACGCAGACCGATATTACTAAACTGGAAGCAGACACAGGCTCAAACCTTGCCCTTATGAAAGATGTCATGCAGTACCTGCATTTGGGAGAGGAAGTGAAGACAAATTTCACCAGATCTGGAAACCCTTTATCGACCACTTCAATAACAGCATGCTATGTTATGATTTTAGCATGTTTTTTATGCTAAATGCAGTACCTGTGAGGGTTTTTGGACAATATTTGTCATTGTTTGGTGTTGTTAATTGATTTTCAATAATAAATTATTTGAATTGATTGAAAGCCCTTATTGATTTGTTTTATTTCTGTTTTTGTCTGTTTTTTTTATTTATCTATTTGTATTTTTAATGTCTTCTTACAACCTACACTACACATACTTCTTCCCATTGTTAAACGTTTCACTCTGAAAACCCCAATATAATGAGTTGTTAAAAAAAGAAAATATGGGCTTCCTTGTATATTATTATTTGTAGAGAAAGAAAAAATAAAAAAAACATTTTAGCACACACACACACACACCCACACAATCATACAGCCAGAACGAAACAAATCATTTCAATTAAAAACTGGGCTTCCTTCGAGTTTTTGTTAGCAGAGCAAATAAAAGAAAACTTTTCAGAGGCAATGGATATCACCCAAACACACACAGTTCTTAATGAACCCTCTACCAGACCGAGTAACCCATTTAATGAGACAGATCAGTGGACAAGTTCCAAGAACTAATCAAAAATCACTGTTAAAGGAGATGAGAAGCAAGAACAAGGAGAATACAGAAAAGAGGATGGTGCAAGGATCAATTCAAGTCAACTCAAGTACAGTAACAACTAATGATACCAATACTGGTCACTGAGAAACCCCTTGAGTCAATGTACAGTTAAGCAGCAATGTATGGCACAGTAGAGAATATTATGTATATATATTCTTTTATTTAGCATACTTGCATTTGTTACTCAACACTATAAACAACGTACAGCTGAGGCTGATGGGAATGTCATTAGTTTGGTCAGAAAGTATGGGTCAAATAAAAATATTGACCCGATGATGGTGGTAGATGAAAAGTGGGATCGCGAAGGTCAGAGGGATTCATTCTCTGGGAACCATGAATATCTGTACACAATTTCATGGCAATTTATCCAATAGCTGTTGACATATTTTATCCTGGACCAGTATTTAACGTAGACTGTAGATAAGAAGTGGACGTAGTCACTCTGACGTCACCCATTGGTTTGCGGACTGCTGTTTTGAAGCCTTGAGTTCGACATTTTGGCCGTCGCTATCTTGGCTTTTTGCAACCAGAAGTGACATGAGAGGGTGGAGTTGAGTAATGAAATGAACGCTGAATAAGACATTTTTAGACGACCAAAAAAATGGTAGAATTAGCTTTCATGAATTAAAAACATACTGTGAAAGGGTTAAGGTTGTAAGACGAACACTCAGACAACACTGTGGTAGAAACCTGTCAATCACAAGGTAGCCACTACCTAAAGCATCCCCTGCTTAATGGTCTATTTGACTCTAAATAGGACTATAATTTACTAAATGAACATCATGCTGTATTGGAGAAGACTTGAAAATAGCGATTGAGACCATAAACTCATGTTTACAATGTTTACTAAGGTAATAAATCAAGTGAGAATTAGGGTAATTTTCTCATAGACTTCTATACAATCAGACTTCTTTTTGCAACCAAAGGAGTCGCCCCCTGCTGGCTATTAGAAAGAATGCAGGATTAAGGCACTTCCGCATTAACTTCACTTCTCAGACCCCGGAGTTGCCCACTGGTGGTGAACCGACCAAAACTGCCAGCCACAGAGCTACGTATACTGCTAGCCCGACAAAGAAGTTATATCCAAAATGTGTTTATACCAAAAAAAAGATGATATTATATGTAGGAGCAATACAGGAAAATACAGGAGAAGTGGAAGAGCAGTGAAAAGAGGAGATAAAGGAATAAAAGAAATAGAACTATGAAAGGTAGTATAAGAGTATAACAGCACAATCAGGTGCTCAGGTGTTGCCTCCACCATTATTAACCTCTTGCTTTTTACACAGTCCAAGGTCAGATTTTTAACAAGGAGGATCCAAATGGTCCTAGTCTCACTCTCACTCTCATTTCCTTCTTAACAGCCGACTTGTTCCTTTCCCTTTGTCTCCAATCAGATCTTCCTCTCTTTCTCCTTTTCTCTCTGACGTCTTCCTTCTCTCTCCACAGCCCTCTGTCTACTGTCTCATCCCCCTGGGCATTTCCCAGCCTTTAATTTTGTATTCTTTGTACCCAGGTGGGATGGTGCTGAGAGAAATAAATATATATTTCTTTTAGTGACATTTGTTGAGCACACGTTCATAGCAGCCAGTTGTTCTCCTGAGGCCGTCCCAGCTGTTCCTTTCAGCTGTTCAGGTCATTTGGTCCAGCCTCTCTTATTGTACAGGGAGCTATTGTGTCATCTCTTAGCCGCTTGTCCTCGGAGCTGTTTGTAAATTGATCTAGCGGATGGCAATGGTCTGTGTCTGTGTGTGTGCCTGTGGTGGTTTTGTGTGAGTGTGGTGTACAGGGGAGATGTCATCAGTCTATATTTACCAACTTAAGAATGAGACAGCATTGTGTTGTCCACATTCTTGGCAGTGGAGGACACTTTGTGTTCAGGGTCACCCTCACCACTTCATCAAGAGAGGCAAAGAGACAGGAGAGAGTGAGGGAGACGCAGACAGACAGTGAGAGGTAATACTGAGAGGTGAGACAGCAAGACTGAACAAAATCTTCAAGGAGAGACACAGACAGGCAGACAGAACAGGAAGTGGGATATATCCGTCCTACAGATCTTTGACACCCAGAGGACTTCACCTGTTTCTTTAAAGAAAGCGTGAGTGGGATTCCTTTTACTCAGCCTTCATCTAGATCTAGCACAAATAGCGTACATACATTTTTTTTCTTTCATCAGTTAAGATGGGTTACTGACGCATTAGAATATGTGACAACCCTCAGTGAAATATAAAACCACAACACTAAGCCTGAGCAAAATGCACACAGTGTCTGTCTACAGTATATCTGCATAATGCTGTTAATTATTCGTCTTTCTTTGTATTGTCAGAAAGGCTTCTTTTCTCTTGTTGTTACTCTTGAGTCTTTGCTCGTTTCTCCAGCTAGTTGAACTTCTTAATGGTCTCTACTTTTTGATGGCCTCAGTGGATGTAGCTTTTAATTACTCTCTGGGGATGGCATAAAGCAAGCTCCTGTCATGTTCAGACAACGCCTTCCCCTTCAATGAGTAGAAAAGTAGATCATTTGTCCCCTTGTTCCACTGTTGATAGTTTTTTTTTTTCCATTATCAGAGACCACGAAACCGAGCTCTCAATTCACTCCAGAGACTGAAAACTGCACCGTGTGTAGAAAAGGAGCACTGCTTTGCTTTTGCTCCCTCCAGGGGCCCAGGATCCAGGCCTACCCATGGAGACTGATCAATTTTAATGTGCCAGAGGTCGACCTTCCATTAACAGCGTTCAAACAAACCCTCTCTCCCTGCACTACAGTGAACCACAAAAAAAGCAACAGGGGAATCAGCTGGCCCAGGAGCCTATTAGCCTGTTAGCTAGCTCGCTGCTGTTTTCCACGATGTAATTGAGGGAGATGAGAAGAAATAACACATTACGCTTGTTTGTGGCGCTAACACAGGTGGTTGCTATCGGGAGTGGCTGAATGAAGCTATCACTCAGGCACGACCTGATTCTGTTTGTTGGGCGCGTTCGGCATTCACTTCCCCAGAGCAGCCGCATG
>CAKAKQ010035336.1:0-10934 GCA_916700675.1 Helicolenus avius
AGGACGTTGGACACAGGCAGCGGGATGCGCACATGTCTGGAAACGTCCTCCAGCCGCTTGTTAAATTGCTCAAACTCCTGGAAAGGTAGAGGAGAAAGCACAGGTGAACACAAGAGGTCAAAGAAATAATGATGTTCAAGAGGTGGATTTCTTTATATAATCAGAGCTGCAACGATGAATCGATTAGTTCTCAACTATTAAGTTAATTAAACCTTTTTGATAATGGATTCATTAACGATTTCAGTCATTTTTAAGTAAAAAAGTCTTCTTAAATGTGACCATTTTCTGGTTTCTTACTCTTCTATGACATATCTTTGATAAAACAAAACAAAAAAAAGACATTTGAGGAAGTGATCTTCGGCTTTTTCACCATTTTCTAACATTTTATAGACCAAACAACTAATCGATCAACCAAGAAAATAATGGACAGATTAATCGACAATGAAAATAATCATTAGTTGCAGCCCTAAATCAGACACGTTAAACCTGCTTTATCAAGACATATCCATAATATCTAAAGCTAAAAACATGTTACCATACTAAACAAACACAAACGTATGTACTATTTAAGACATTTATAAAGGAAACAAGCCACAATGGGACCAAATGCAACTCTGAAGACAAACTTAAGTGTTCTTGAACAACAATATCCATGTATTTCTTTCCTCTGACTCTCTCTCAGCTACTCTGCGTTCCTGGATGACATCCAACACCAGCTCCCCCAAAACCAACTTGGAGAAACTGAACAATGTTATAAAACCACCTCACGCTGTGCAATGCACAATTATTCACAGTCTGCAAAGAATAAACTGCATTGGGGGGTTTGTATCAATCTCTTTTAAAGAAATAAATCCAATCTTTATATATTTTACATACAGTGCACACTCTAAATCGCTGTAGAAATACATAAAATCAATCAAGGCTAAATCATCTTTTTCCCAGCATATAGTATGTCTATGTTATTTAATTGTACCACAACTCTACTTTAACTAAGCCGATTTAATGATTTTACCGTCTGGACTGATGAACACAACATCCTGAAGTACCGTGCAGACGTGGGCAGGAAGTATGAATCCACCAAGCCACAAATCATGCGGTAAAACAAATCATGTGTGCGCTGCTGAATACTGTATTCAGGTTTGGAAACATCCCAACTGGTCTCATTCATTAACTTTTTGATGTGCGTGCCGGCTCTTACAGTCAGCCCTTAGTCGGCCTTTGGGCTCTGTTCATTTATATCTTCTACTACACACTTGAGATTACATTTGAGACGTGTAGTTACATCTCCTCAGCACGTATCTCAAAACAGTACACCAGTCATTAAGGCTGTGTATTGGCAAGAATCTGGTGATATGATACGTATCATGACACAGGGGTAACGATTCAATATATTGTTTATTCTATAAGCAAGGTGATATATTGCGATTTTAAAAAAATCTAAATTTAGGAAAACTGTCATAATATAAAGACGCAGTATGTGTATGAAATAGGAGTAAAAAAAAAAGTCTACTATAGCTAGAGTCTCAGCTTTCCAGTGATACCCAATTTATGCAATTCTAAGACTGTTTAGGGACCCCAGTATGCAGAAGTGCAGGTGAAAATAACACTTTTGCACTGCATGCAAAAACGGCATTGAATTATCATAAAGTAGGCATGTCTGTAAAGGGGAGACTCGTGGGTACCCATAGAACCCATTTTCATTCACATATCTTGAGGTTAGAGGTCAAGGGACCCCTTTGAAAATGGCCATGACAGTTTTTTCTCTCAAAAATTTAGCCTAATTTCGTTATGTAGCCTCCTTCGAGACATGCTATAATGACATGGTTGGTACCAGTGGATTTACTTTTTTTTCTAGTTTAACTGTAGCTTTAAAACTGAGCCCACTACAACCTACGAAATACAGAATAGATTAAAAATCAATACAGCGCTTTGGAGAAACGATACAGTATCCCAAAGCATAATATCACGATACTCATGTTTATCCATATTTTCTTACACCAGTCATGAGGGCGTTGTTACAACTGGCCTCCAAATGTTCTTTCTTTTATGTTGTTGTTTTTTTTGTAACTTTATTTGTGGCCTCTTTATGCCTTTGTTTGATAGTGTTAGTGGAAGGAGACAGTGTGGAAAGACAGTCCAGCCAAATAGGGGACTCGCTGCTCAGGGCATTTGCGCTCTAACCACTCAGCTATCGGGTCGCCCCTCTCTTTCATGTTTTAACACCAAGAAAAAAGAGGAAACATCTCAGAGGACGGTTCGGGCTGCAGGACACAAAGATGTACTACACAGTTTTGGTCACAAGTGGCCCGCGGCTACATGTTCCATGTTTTGATGCTTCTTGTTTGTAGCTTTAAACCCTCCACACAGGGAGAGGTTTCAGCTAACACTTGCTGTGTACTCACTGAACCCTGAAATGCTCAATTATGGATGATATTATACAATTATGACATTTTGTTGCCTTTTACAGGGAACAAATTGCAGTCCATAAGGACTGTACATAAATATGATGGAAGTCTGAGGTTTCCCAGTGTTGAGTTTGCAAACATACGTCTGCCAACTTTAATTCAAACTGCGTCGTATTAAAAAATGAAGCTGAACTCTACGGCATGCGCAACCGCCATTAATTTCGCAGCCGAGACCGAAATGTTATTCATTCACAAACAGTCTCACAATAGTTTCTGACTTAAGCAGTTTGTCAATGAAGTCATTCTGAGGCTGCTGCGTTTCCTTGCCACTTTATATGCAAATCAACGCCATTGTTGAATGCTAGTGATCAACCTGAATTCATGAATAAAATATTCTCCTGTGTGCAGTACAACAAAATGTAGCACACTCTGTTCAATCAATGCACACAACGCAATCCATATGCATTATGAGTGTCTGACAAGTTGGCAGGGAGAGCTATTAGTTCCTGATGAGGAAAAGTACATGCTGGATGTAATATGCACCACGTCAGTCCATCAGTGGGACCATTCTGACACGGTTGGGCATTTAAACTAGGCCAGCGAGAAGGAGATTTTCCCCTCAGGCAATTTAGCTCATAAGCTGAGTTAGTGAGAATTAACTGCAGAGTTGCCCGAAGCCAGACAAACATCTATGAGCCATTCAAGAATCAAAAAAGTGAGTTTGAGCAGATCACTTTAAACTGTGACTACAGACTGTGTATATATATATATTAGGGCTGTCAATCGATTAAAACAATGAATTGCAATCACACATTTTTTCTATCTATTCAAAATGTACCTTAAAGGGAGATTTGTCGACATAGGAATGGACAAATATGCTTGCTTTATGCAAATGTATGTATATATTTATTATTGGAAATCAATTAACAACACAAAACAATGACAAATATTGTCCAGAAACCCTCACAGGTACTGCATTTAGCGTAAAAAATATGCTCAAATCATAACATGCAGACTCAAACCCAACAGACAACAACAGCTGTCAGTGTGCTGACTTGACTATGACTTGCACCAAACTGCATGTGATTATCATAAAGTGGGCATGTCTGTAAAGGGGAGACTCGTGGGTACCCATAGAACCCATTTTTATTCTCATATCTTGAGGTCAAAGGTGAAGGGACCCCTTTGAAAATGACCATGCCAGTGTTTCCTCGTCAAAGTTTTGCACAAGTTCTGAGCGTTATTTAACCTCCTTCCTGACAAGCTGGTATGACATGGTTGGTACCAATGGAGTCTTTAGGTTTTTCTAGTTTCATATGACACCAGTATCTTCTAGCTGTTAAACTGAGCCCACAACAATCTCAGAAAGATCGATTGCGTTAACGCGTTAAAGAAATTAGTGGCGCTAAAAAAAAAATTGCGTTAACGCATTATTATCATGTTAACTTTGACAGCCCTAGTATATATTTATTTATCTATTTCAACAAAATTTGTGATTTAAACTGTGATTTAATCAACAGCTCTCTAAGAAATGCTGATGCATGTATGGGGATTTGTGTTGGACTGCTCAGGATTTCACACCACAGCGAGCCCTTCACACCTTTCTGTCTCTGAACGTCAGAGGTGAGAAAACTAGCGCCGTGTGTCCTTCCACCCCATCATGTAAAATTTATAATGGGAAGCGGCCAGCATGCATAAAGACACCCATTTAGTGGAAAACTTTCGATTCCAAAAATACGTCAGGGACCGGTGAGCTCTTTAGCGAAGCTGAAACTTCGGGAGAGATCTGCATTCAACTCTCAGCAGCTCACCCACCCTGTGCTAAATTATTTACCCCATCCCAAATAATTAATAGTAAAGGTCCCCGAATGAATTTAACCTCATGGGGGACAACAAGGAACTTCAGAGTTCTTGACTTTAAGCGGAATAACGAGTAATACTTTAATATGTAAATGACACCAATGTTAAAAGGATAAGCCCAGATTGTATTTCTCAAGTACAACAAAAACACTATGAGAGGAAAATCCCCTCGAGATAAAAGCAAATCTATTACAGCTGCCTTTTTTGTGTTCTGCTTTTAGTTATTGTTATTGATAGCGCCTGACACTGAGAAGGCCGCAGTGGAGAGTTGGTATTTGCTTGGGGAAAAAGAATAAACATTGGGATGAACTTCTGAACTTTTCCTGAATGTAATATACACTAAAACAGAAAAAAAGATTATTACAAGGATACATTAGTCTTACTCTCATCATTTCAATTCAGCTGACAAAGAGTGTTAGTGGCATACATGATGCAACAATCTTAATGGGGAGATGTTTGCATATTATCTCTATGAAATGTGATAAAAAAAAAAAGCTGCTCCAATTAAGTCTCTTTATTCCTGTCTTTGAAGAGAATCTTTATGCACAAATTGGGATTGCTGTACTAATCAGTATCTTTATAGTAACAACGGATCAAACGACTACATGTAATAATAAAGGGGCATTGCACAGATAATTATGGTCGGACTCTGCAGTTCCCCTCAGCTTTACAAAGCGTTTTAGAGTTTTTTAGCTCATTGTTTTGGTTTTCCAGGAGGTAACTTTACTGTTTTGGTTCACTCTCGCTGCTCTTATCAACCTCGTTTCCAATAGCAGGCAGCTGTTTTCATTGAAAAAGCCAAACTAATTGACTGTACGCTACCTGTCGAGCACAAAACAGCAGACAAAGTTAGCGACCAAACAAAGTGGAGCATTTGGCCACTAAAGATCCAGATATTTCCTTGTTGGTGGAGACCAAAAACAGAGCTAAAAGAAGAGTTGATATTGGAATTATTCCATTCCCATAATTTTCAGAAGTAAACTATAGTACAGCTAGGGCTGCCCCCTCTTAGTCGGTTTAATTGGTGGTTTTGGTCTTAGTCGACTAAGATTTCTTCTGTCGATTAGTCTGTTTTTTTTTTGTTTTTTTTCATGCTGAATTAATTATTTCTAAGAAACTTATGAACACATCTGTGGTAAACACAAGATTTAAAGTGGTGCTTTTGTATGATTCTTTGTGGAGAAACTCAATTTTACAGATCTGTCGTTTAAATAAACGAATCGATTAGTCGACAAAATCATATGAGTGTTATTCGACTAAGAGTTTCTTTGGTTTGGAGGACAGCCCTAATGATAGAAAATCACATGTTACCTCAACAGTCACCTACGCATTTCTTATGCAACATTACCTTTAACAGGACGTCCACGTATACATTATGCTGTGACATTATCTCCCTAATGTCCCATTTAACTCCGGCCATCAGGAGCAACATTTGTTCGTAGTCGATGGCCTTAGCTGCAACGATCCAGTATATTGGTTTCCTAAGTTCACTGGCTGTAGACACCGTCTGAGAGAAGGAAGGGAGAATGCATGTATGTAAGTTACATTCAATATGGTTTTGAGTGTTATGTATACACAGTAAACACTTTACGAGGCAGACAAGAAGTCAAGGTCTCTTCAATTTCGCCTTGAACGTCATCAATTGCAAAATATTTCCAAGAGGGAAATCATAGAACATGACATTCATTTGATGTTTGGGGGAAGATAGACCTCATTGTGTACCTGAACGTTTCAAATGTCAAGTGGACAAAAAAAAAAGCCTGGGAAAGAGCTGCCGGGGTGGTTAGGGTTGACAGACAATTTTCTTCTTTGTTGATCGAGAACAGCATTGAATGCTGGGTTGCAGTTACATGGTCATTCACCTCTACAGAGAAATAGGCTTTTAAAGAAAACAAACAGGCAGAGTGATGGCTACAAATAAAAGAATGAATGCAACTGGAATGCTTTGGAGTACATCAAATAAAAGATACTACACATATGTTACAGCATGTTTTAATTAATGCGCAATGAGTTGAAAGATGTGTGTGTGATAGTATTGTAAGTATTAATCATCATGTTAGATTAAAATTGAGGAAAACAGTTTTTTACGCCATCCAAGCCTCAGAAGCAGGCACTTGACACGCTGGCAAACTAATCATACATTGGTCATTAAATGATGAATGATAATGAAAGGTTTGGTACCGTCGTAGTCAGATGTTTGGTACAATCTCACCTGCAGCTGAGTGACTAATGGTTAGTGTAATTGCACAAACTTTAGAGAGCAGGTGTGTTTATACCTGGGAATAAAATTGCTGCAGGAAAGGCTTCTTGGCTGCAGGCATCATCGTGTCCAGGTGGGACTGGAGGGACTCAAACTGTTCGGCCAGAAACACACTGACGAAGAAACAGAGACAGACATTTAATTAGGCTCAGTGGGGGTATAATATGGTGTGAAAAATGTTCTGACAAAATGACAATGTGTTGTTTTTGTAGTACTCAAGAGTGACGGACCAATCAACTAAAGCGGATATTACTTTTGATTGAATTTTGGTTTGAGGACCTGAATTGGAGCAACTGATAATTACAGACTGAACTTTAGACGTTACCTCTGTTAATTATGTGATAATGTGAATAGATAAGAAATCCTAGAGACATTTCTGTACCTTCTGTGACCTCTGCTTACCTTTACTGATGCTGATGTGTACCCAGATGTTGCACTAAAAGTCTTCTTTCAATATAATTACTTGTACTGTTCAAACAATTACACCATCATCCACTGTTGCAGCAATCTAATTTATCCCTCTTGATCATTACAGTTTAATGCAATAAATAATTAAGTTGAACAGACTCTGGTGTTGTCGCAACATAAATCATCCTCTAGTCTCTCAACTCTGCACTTTGTAAAAAACTACCTCTGATTTCCAGTCTCACCTCACAAGAAACATCCAGTGCTGAGAAACGAAGCCAACACCAAGTCGTATGGCCAATCGAGGCTCCAAAAGCAAGTCAATCCCCATAGACCCCCATGTTAAAAATGCCAGACTTTATAGCAATAATAAACATGTTTACAGCCTTGTGCAAAAAAAATGGCTTTGGTCTCTATAGCCAATACATTTTGTTATTAGGGCTGTCAAAGTTAACGTGAAAATAACACGTTAACGCAAATTTGTTTTATTGCCGCTAATTTCTATAACGCATGAAAGCAACTTGCGATATTTAATTAACCTCTTAAAATCTGATGGGCCGCCAATCTTTCAGAGGCTGTAGCGGGCTCAGTTTTAAAGCTAGATAAATAACTACAGTAACTAAAGCTAAATAACGCTCCAAACTCAATTTTGATGAGGATAAACTGGCATGGCCATTTTCAAAGGGGTCCCTTGACCTCTGACCTAAAGATATGTGAATGAAAATGGGTTGCCCATACAGATGTGCCCACTTTATGATAATCACATGCAGTTTGGGGCAAGTCATAGTCAAGTCAGCACACTGACACACTGACAGCTGTTGTTGCCTGTTGGGCTGCAGTTTGTCATGTTATGATCTGAGCATATTTTTTAAGCTAAATGCAGTACCTGTGAGGGTTTCTGGACAACAGTTGTAATTTTTTTGTGTTGTTAATTGATTTCCAATAATAAATACAGTACATACATTTGAATAAAGCAAGCATATTTGCCCACTCCCGACAAGAGTATTAAAGACTTGACAAATCTCCCTTTAAGGTACATTTTGAACAGATATAAAATGTGCGATTAATTTGCAGTCAATCGTCGCTAGTGTCGCCCTGACCCGCCTCAGCTCATCTGGCGATCCACCTATTTGCCCAATATTTCGATTAGCCGGGAGTTAGGCTGTCGTCACTGCCAAGATGGCAACGGTCGGAACCATCCACTTTGAGCTTCACAACAACTCTTCAGAAACATGCGGGTGACGTCACTACGTCCATAGTTTAGAAAGTCTACACTCACAAGGCAAAGTATCATTTATGTCCAACTGGGAGAAGGTTTGAGTTCAGGATCAAGCCCGGAGTTTAACAAGCACAACTACTGCGGTACAGCGCGGATCACATACAGAAGTGATTTCTGTAGAGCTCCAGGTCAACAACAACATAAGTGATTGGACAGTGCAATTTAAGAGAAGAAAACAACTCAACAAGCCTCCACACACTGTGCTGCCCCTTGAACCCAATTCTGTTTTGAACTCACTCAGCAACAAAGTGAACAATGATGTCATCCTTAGTGTCATACACGCCTGCCAGTGGGACCGAAAACCAGCCTGAACATCAATCTTCCTGTTCCTGAGTCAGCTGATAAACAGCGACAGGATTTTTTCCAGTTTTTATACAAATGAGAACATTTATGTTTATTTTGAATACTAAAAGGGTGGGATATGTGATTGAAAACATGAGTAAAAGTTGTGGCTGAATCATTTACTTAAATTATTCTGGTGCGTAATCAGGAGCTCATTTTCTTTCTTCCATTTTTATGACAAAAAACATTTTCTGAGTTGTTCTTATCATATATAAATTCCCATCACATACTGTAGGGGATTTCTATTCTTGCAGCAGAATATAACACATCTTGGATACACGGGGACTAAGTCAGTATTTTTTCTTAAACAATCTTCTCCTTTTTAAAAGGTAACGTCGGTATTTTTCAACGTGGACCCTATTTTCCCATGTCTTTGTGTCTAAGTGACTAATGGGGACAACATTTTTTAAAATTGGTCCAGTATTGAGGGAGAAAGCTGTCACCGGCAACTGCAAAACGAGCTGCGAGGGCAAGTGAGCAGCGTCAATATAACGTTAAGTGCACTAAAAGTGCTTGTTTTTGCCACAATACAGCGTTTTGGAGAAGCGATACAGTATCGCAAAACATATTATCGAAATACTCATGTGTATCAATATTTTCTTACACCCCTATGTCAGACCCTTATAATCACAATCAGAGGTTCATGGAAAGCACTTTTAGTGGCCGTAAATGATGCTGCCAGCTTGCCCCAATTGCATATTGCAGCCCGTGAGCAGCTGCCATCTACAGCGCTCTCCCTCAATACTGGAACAATTTCAGAAATTGTTGTCCAGGTTTAAATACCAAAGTTACCATTTAACCGGGAAGGTTTGTAAAAATCTTTACAAGAAAAGCCAGAGCTGTAGGGAAGTTTTGCAATCTCTGCATGGCAATAATTTAATAGTTTATCATTTTCAGATCTGGCCACACTGATGCTTCATAAACAGACCATCTGTAAAGATGCTGCACACCAGTGAATACTGTTAACACCAACACAAGTCTTTATATTAAAATCAATAATTAATGAGGGCTGTCTGGTTAACGCTGAATCTGAAAGCACTACATTACATTAAACACAGCCAGCACCCTATAAATAAGCATTTGCTCTTTTCATGGTGCAGAGAAAATCACATTAAGGTTAGCTGGAACAGCTTGTGTTTACCTCGGCAACATGGTGCAGTCTGGGTAAGAAAAAAAAACACCCTGCACTTCACACTTATCTCATCACGCTTGTATAAATACGACACCTGAAAAACAGCTAGAAGGGAGAGGAGCACCTTACAGAGCTCTTATCTTTAATTTCTGCTCAGAGGTTCGTCCGTGGTTTAATGGCATATGCTTAAGACGTCAGCGGTGCTCACAAGACACACTAAGGTTAGCCTTTTCTAATAACACCTTTCAGACAGGAAAAACACTTTCCATGCAGTTCTGCCCAGAATAAGTCTGACTCCCTTCTACCCAGGGGATCTTTTCCTTTCAAACTTTACCCAAGAAAGAAATATCTTCACCTCTGCACTTTACTTTCATTATTCTTCCGAGCTTGTTGGCTGCCTCCAATACATGAAAAACTTTGTGCGAGTGAGTGTAAGCCTATTCAGCATTTCTGCAGCGGTGTCATCTGGGCGCTTGGTTTACAGACTTTCATTATAAAGCACTTGTACACTGCAGACTTCTCAGAGTCCAAGAGCTGTCCCACTGACAATAGCTTAACCTAATTATGTATGAGGGCGCTTTTGTGTAGTGTGTGTGTGTGTGGATATAACAGAGAACGATAAAGAGGGTGAATGAATAGCCGCATAGGCGGAGAAAGAGGGAGAAAATAAATTTGTAAGTGAGGCACTGATTGCAAGACAAATAGCAAATTATAGGGAGAACGCTAAGAATTCTAATTAAGGGTAGACAAGTCTCTCTGTCGCTCTCTCTATTTCAATCATCTTTTTTTTTCCTTTTCAATTTAACAAGCTTTAAAGACACACAAACACACACTGCAGGTATAGCCAATCCTTGATGTCCGGTCTTTGTAACACTGCCTAATGAAATTATGAGCACCTTGAAGCGAGGCAGTGAGCGGGAATCAGCCTCTTTAACTTGATAATAGATGAACATGTCAGGGTACATCACACTGCCAGGACACACAGGTGATGACATCAAAACAAACACTGCTGTCTGTCATAATCTTCTCCTCCATACCAAAAGAATAAACACCAATAATGCTGTCTTAATGTGTAATTATATTGCATACTTTATAATTACTGAAATCATTGCGTGGTTTACAGGAGTGTTGTGTACTTACAGAGACTCAGTGGCCACCACCCTCTGTGCTAGTCCATAAAGCGTCCCGCTGTTAGTGAGGACCACCAGTTGGCTGAGATGGGGGCTGGGCACCTTCTCCTTCCTGTCCTCC
>CAKAKQ010035352.1:0-15849 GCA_916700675.1 Helicolenus avius
GACTCAGCCAGCTGTGAGACGGCACGGTAGAGCTGACAGGCCTCCGTTACCCCAGGCCATACTTAGTATTTGGCTTTCCAGCCAGCATTTTTTTTTCTGCACACATGGCACTATATAAAATCTGTCCCTCTGCATTCAGTCAGATAAATACCACGAGGTGGGCGAGGAATGGGCTGAGAGGCGAAGATTGTGTTCACGTGTCATTCAGCGAGGTGCAGCAGATTTGGAAAATGGGCAAATCAGGGAATGAATCCACGATGGTAGAAATCAAGAGGGGATTTAAATCTTGTGAACATCACTAGGCTAAGATTTGCATTATTTTTGTCTGATCCAATACATGGCTGAATGGTCATACTGTAGTTAAACTGCATCACAACTTAAAACCTAAGGTCCAATTATAAATTGGGTGTTTTGAGCATAGTCATCTGTATGGCACTAAATGCTCCACTGTTGGCTTTGCTTATGTAGCTATACTTGCAATAAAAGACATGTTATATTTGCATTTAATGGATTACAGGACACTGTTATCCAGAGTTGCAGGATATGGTAATAAAAAAAAAAAAACATTAGTTCAAAGATTGATTTTGTTAAAGTTGTATTAATGATAGAATATTAAAGCTATAGATTAGGGTTGTCAATCAATCAATTGCATTATTTATTACATTAACTATGATTGCCCATAGTTAATCGCGATTAATTACACATTTTTTTTATCTTCAAAATGTTCCTTAAAGGGTGATTTGTCAAGTATTTAATACTCTTATCAACATGGGAGAGGGCAAATATGCTTACTGTATGCAAATGTATATAAATATTTATAATTGGAAATCAATTAACAGCACAAAACAATGACAAATATAGTCCAAAAACCCTCACAGGTACTGCATTTAGCATAAAAATATGCTCAAATCGTAACATGGCAAACTGCAGCCCAACAGGCAACAACAGTTGTCAGTGTGTCAGTGTGTCAGTGTGTTGACTTGACTAAAACTTGCCCCAAACTGCATGTGATTATCATAAAGTGGGCATGTCTGAAAGGGGAGACTCGTGGGTACCCATAGAGAACATTGTCATTCACATATTTTGAGGTCAGAGGTCAAAGGACCCCTTTGAAAATGGCCAATCCAGTTTTTCCTTGCCAAAATTTAGTGTAAATTTGGTGCATTGGTTGGTACCATGTCATACTAGCATATCTTCACTCTAGCTTTAAAACTGAGCCTGCTACAACCGAAAAAAGTTGCAATAATGAGTTGAAAAAATGAGTGGCGTAAACACGAATATGTGTTATCGCGTAAAGTTTGACAACCCTACGTTAGACACATGGAGCATAGCTGATGTCATATTGTTTTGGGGCCAAAATAGTCAGCTTTTGCAAATTTGAATCATCACACTTTTTCCAGTCCTCACTATCTAAAAGGATTGTTTGAGGATTAAGACGTGGCTTTAGGGCCAGGGGTATAATTATATATCATAGTAAGGTTATGGGAAGGGTTGAGTTGGTTAGTTGTGAGGGTTAAGGTTATGGGCTAAGGAATACATTACGTCAATGAGGGTCTTCACAAGCATAGACGTTCGAATGTTTCTGTGTTTGTTTGTGTTGCAAACGGGCAATTCGAGACAGTTTTTAGGGCCCAAGGCAAAAAACAGTAGGATGCTCTCTCTGTCTTGCTTTACACAGGCATTGCTAATGAGATACGAACTCGCTTCCTTCCAGTCTGTAATCCAAGAACATTTCAAAGACATGAAAAAATGTGAACTGACCTGAAGAAAGCTTTTGCAATATTTTGTCTTTGTTTCGAATTTCGAGCATTTCTACCCAAGGACTTTTATTTAAAAAAACTGCACATAAAAAGAGGACAGAAATATATGAACCTGTGCCTGACTGATAAGAACGCATGTATTTTTGGCATGGTTGTGCACATGTGTTCTGCATGATAGTATGATAGAAGTGCGAATCCAATCTGTGTTTGCTGGGTGCCTTTTCCCTGACATTTATCTCACTCATTCTTTCTTACTGTAATGTTTTGCTTTCTCTTTCCGTCTCTGATCATCGACCTGCATAAGACCCCTAGAGTGTCCCGTTAATAAAAGGTGAGAAGCTATTTAACACTTTGTGTCACGGCCCTGGCTTGAACTGTCACCAAGCAAAAGCTGCTTAGCCTGTGTCACCCATTTTTTATTTACTTCTCTGCCAACCCTTCCCCCTCCCTCCGCATGCATTCTCCCTCTAAACACAAACAAAATAGGTTGCGTTGCCAACTCTCAAATGGGATCATATCCAACCGCAGTTAAAAGGCTTAGGTTAATCTGATTTTCTCTGTGGTTCCACCGAAAGCGAGACCTGAGCCAGAGAGCTGACACTCCATGAACGAGACTGGGTGATAACACAGCACACAACAGGAGACAATGGAACGCTCCTCATTAGCTTAGTAAACCGGGGGTTGATCTAACGTATTAAGACTGTGACAGCGAAGGCTGTGTTTATGCAGCATGTGTGTGTGGGTGTGTGCATGCATGTCTTCATTTCCTTGTAGCGTGCGTCCGCAATAGGACAGGCATGTAGGATTGTGTTCGTGATGCAATTTGTGAGCTGGACAGACAGGCTGACAGATGTGGGGAAAGGTCCCCAGACAGGAGGCGAGTCCCCACAACGTGACTGTGAAAACAGCTTACGGTCCCCATAACACAATATATACAAACTTACACACACACATACACAAAGAACAAAATAACATGGTTATGGTATATGCCTTGTTCCGCGGACAGCTTGATTGAACGATTTAGGTGTAAAATAAATTACTGTTTACTTATAATTAGCCACAATCAAGTCCTGCTATCAATCAAGTGATACTCATAATGCCTCCCAAGTGGGTGTTAGCTGATTTGCAATGTCAACGTAGAACTAAAAGACCACTCTTCTGTGAAAAGTTTGAATCTTAAGCCAAGCAATTTGACAGTTGATCCAATTGAAGAGTAACAGGTGCTGTGTTTGCTGTAATTAATTCTGCCAGTGTAAAGAAGGTGAAACAGGCTGGTCACTGAACAAAGCAGCAATAACCCCTTTCTAACTTCAGATCTCCTTTTCACAGAGCCCAGATGAAGTGAGCAAAGGGCTCTGGGTTTCGGCAGCATATTCATATGGCAAAAGAGGGCAGTTCACCCAGTGTTTGACGTCTATTCCAGGTGAAAGACAAATGGACTCAATTATGACTATTTCCAAGAGCGGTCGCCCGGTCCATGTTTCAAAATTGATTAACAACATTCTGGGGAGTTGAAACAAAATTGAGGCTCATTTTACACGCAAACATCTGTCGGCTGATGCTTATATCTCTGGGCTCCTCCTTTGGCAGCTTATTTTACTGAATAAATAAGTGCATCCTGGGAAGCAGCAGACATCAAAGTGTTTCAACATATCAGGCAACAGCCCGCAGCTTCAACTCAATGAATTTGACCTCTGAATGTACTGTATATTCTAACGTAAAAGAACACCGGAGAGAATCTCTCTCTGTGGGGAACATTGGTCTTATGCTAACTTTACACTAGCAGGGTTTTATAGTACATTTATTTTTATGGGCTCACACTAGCCACAACGCCAAATCGGGCCATGGGCGTGAAGTGGTTTCATACTTTCGACGCCCTTGCTCGGACCACACCCACCTTTTAACTGAACCTTCATTTTGATCTCAACTACACACCTTTTGTGATCTTTGCATGGCTGCGATGCTATGCTATCACGTCGACAAAATCTGAAAATAAAACAGTTAACACAATTACGGTCCTTGATTATGATTGGCTGAGTTGCGTTCCAACCCGTTATATAGTACTCTACACAGCTGTGACCGTATCACAATAGTATCACCGCGCCAATTAGTCAACTATTGTTTCAACATGATTGAGCACTACTTCAACAATAGCACAATTAATGACAATATCCAGATAAATGCTAATCACCCCAACATGTAAGCATGCTTTCCACTGCGTCTGTGTGTTGCTTGGAAACCATTCTGCTAAATTTTGCTGAAGAACTACAATGTTTGGCGGAAGAATGATTATTTGTTATTAATTAATTATTGTATTTTTTTGTTGTTGTGTATTTACCTAATCAAACCTTTCCAGGTATATGTAGTAGCAGTTTTATAAAAGCAATAAGCCAGTGATTTACAGTGATTTTACAACAGCTAAGGGGCATTGTTGGGCACATTGCGGATCCTCTTGTGGCTTGTTGCTTAAACAAACACCTGGCCAGGTACTCAAAACCGCTTCCATGGTGGTTCCCGCTCCAGTAGGTGTCTCCAGGACCACATTTTGCCATTACAACTCACCCACACTGACTCACAAGGTGAAAACAATACCAGCCACATGCTATTGCGGCTGGTAAATATGTGCTATTTCCATTTGTAGTCTTTGTCTTCATGTCTTTGCCATTACTTCTGTAAATCAACAGACCTGCTTTCAGATAAGAAGACAATGAGTTGAGATTTAATGTGGCATTCTTGACTTTCTTTAGATTGATTCTAAGCAGATACCTTGTGAACATGGTTTTGTGCAAGGCTGGAGACATGATGGACATACGCAACCAATTACTGACAAGGTTAGCATCTGTGAAATGTTAAGCTGTTCCTTCAATGTGCTAGTACATTGGCTTGGCATAGCTTTACCCTTATTTGAGTTTGAAATGCACACTTAATTCTCTTTTACACCTGACCTGTATTTAAGACACAGGCCGATTGCACAGACCACCATGTGGACTAGTCAAAGATATTGTTGGTTATAATTAAATACGCTGTGCATATACTGTGTGACTCAGTTGTATGAATGAATAAAGAATGAATGAATAAACAACAGATAATGAATTGGGCTACGTTAGCCCAGCATTGTTCACATGCTGCCTCATACATAATGGCATAATGGCAAAATTAAAGGATCTTCGCAGGTGTGGGTGAGTTTGTGGCTGATATTTCAGAAATTGGCACAGAGCTCCTCTGTGTTGTAGAGGCAGAATGAGGAGAGGAATTTATGCATCAATTCATCATTGGCAGAGATTCATAAAGGCCGTGTGACATCATCTTGTTTGCTCCAAATCCCCGGACCTGTGCAAGTGCTAGCTTGAATATCGGATGTTGCCAAATGCTCTGATCGGACAGTTGCCAAACAACTCGATTACCTCTCAAGAGACCAAAGGGTTTTAGACGAGGGCAGAGTGCCAGCACCTCGGATTTTTCTCCGAGTATTGTGAATCAAAATTTCACTTATTGACTGGGAGGAATTCAGTAGCATTAAACTGACTTCTGTTTGCGAGGCAATTTTTTGGTTCAGTGCTGTTTATCCTGTCGTTACCTTAAACTTTTATTGGTCTCGCTTCAATGAAAAAGTGAATATAAATGATATATGAGTAATTCATTCAAGTGAGTTGCTCATTCACTTTTCTCTCCGAGTTGGAAGGCCAACAATAGAACGGCTCTATCCTTGCCATTAATCAGAAAAGAAATGCTACAAACACGAGCACTCTGCACGAGCGTTGATGCAGCGAATCCACGGACCCAAAACATTTTCTTCACACCACTCACTCCATTTTTTCCAAAGGTAAAGATGCAGTGACTGACAACAACTGGTGGAAAACAGTTTTCATTTTGATATATTATTCTGAGAATAACATGGAGGAGAAAATTGTTTCCCCCATGCCCCCCAGTGGTTACCCCTGAGGCTGAAAATGAGCATTAGAAAGCCTTTGACCCAAGGCTAACACATTTTCATTCAATCTCGGCAGCGGACTCCGACAGAGCTTCCCCGCAACAACATACAAAAAGAGACTCTACAGAGAAGACACAAAAAGAACAGAATACAAAAATCGACAAGAAGAAAGTAATGAAATTGAACAGATATTGTCAAATGTTCCTGTCATTTGACGGCCTATTGTAGATGGACAGTCGTTAATACAGAAAAAAGACAGACAGACAGATAAACAGACTTAGAGATTGCGATGAAGCTGAATGTCACATTCTCCTGTATGTACTTTGGTTTGTAATTATGAAATATTTGGCTGCATTTCTCTCTAATGACAGCATTAAAACCTTGTCTTTTACAATGCTGGGAGCCAGCAATGATCTTTTTGCTGGAAGACTAATCATCTCTGTGTGATTAGGAGCTGAAGGTTAATGTGGGCTCACGCGGATGGGAGAGGAAGCGAGGTGGGAGTGAGGGTGATCAGACCAGACAATGTTCCAGAAAGGCGCAGGCGGGCAGCGTTACAGAGGCACAGGGGGGCTATAAGTGGTTAAGAGTCTGTGGATCAAGGGGAGGGGAGGCCTGAGTCTCATTACACATGTAAATGCAGCTTCCAGCACGGAGGCCCCACTTTAAAGCCTTGCTTTTTTAATTATTCCTTTGCTCTGCACATGATAATTGGGTTTTACTGAGCCCAAGGCCTGTTGACTGTGTAAGGAGAATAAAGCACCCTAATGACTTTGTCCATTTTTAATGGTGATACTGGATTGGTATTACCTTTTGTCTTGATTTTTCAAACAGACTCCCACTGATTGATTAGTGCCGGGTAATGATGCAAGATTTAATTCTGTCACCTGTTTGCCATTTAGGATTTTATGTTCATTTGTGCTAATTGCTGTATACCTGTTTGTGGGTCACGGTTTAACAAAAAAATAGCACAAGCAGAAGTACGTTTTTGACTGTATCGCTTTTTGTAATAATTAAAGGGGACCTATTATGCTTTTGTTCTTTGTCCCCTTTCCTTTAGCATGGTATATAGGTATTTGTTCATGTCAAAGGTCTGCAAAGTTACAAAGCCCGAAGTCCACGCCATAGGGAGTTACTCTCCCTCAGAGAAACGCTGCTCCTGAACTGCCTGAAACACCTTGATTGAAGTTCCGCCTTTTCTTATGTAGCGCGGTGATGTCACCAAGTAACACATTTACATAACAGCTAGTTTGGCATGCCCTCTGGATTGGTTTGGTTAACCAATCAAAACCATGGGCCAGCTGATCAATCAGAGCAGACTGAAAAGAGGTGCTGCATCACAGCCGGTACGAGAAAAGCAAAGTGTTTTTTGAACACTAAAGCATGTAGAAACCCCAAATACAAGTATTTTGAAAATAAGCACAACAGGTCCTCTTTAATGATTGATGGTGTTTTGTAAAGAGCTTGTAAAATCACATGCAAAAATATTGTTGGCAGGCAATCATACAAGCTGTGTATCCATTCAAATGTGAAATTCCTCCAGTCGATTCTTTTTAGTTTAAAACAACCACAGCGCTGACATAGATAGAAATCCAATATTGAAATCTGTGAAATATTAATCCTACTGACTTTTAATCTGCATCCAGAAAGAAAAAACAGAGAAAATAAATATATTCTTTGGAAAACAGTTTGTTTCTGGCTCTCTATCTGATGCTCTTTGGCAAATTGGGCCTTTGCCCGAAAGCTGAGTTGTAAATTGCCTTCTGTATGAAGTGTCAGATAGATCATAGTGTTTAATTGAAAACGATACAAACCAGAAGTATGGAAATAATGAGGCGTCTATAGAAGGATAAGAAAAAAGCTGGGGAGTGTGAGTAGGACAAAAAATCCATACAGAAATACAGTATATGTGTTAAAATACTCTAAAATCAAGGTTCATGTTTTGGCTTTCAGCAAATGGCTCAGCTGTCATAGGAGAGATATACGACCACCCGTTATAATGTGAACAAAGTTATGAAGGTCACTTGATGACACCTGAGCAAACCTTGAATTTAAACGGATACTGAAGGTCAACAATGAATCTCCACTCTGAAAATTCAACAGTACATTGTGATATGGTCTTTTGCTTTGTTGTATCGATGCACTGGCAGAGATACCGCATTGTTAACTGATGTACAGGCGTATCCTTCTGTTACACCTGACATTTAATCTTAAAACTCTTCTGCTTTCTGGCTGTTCTGCCGTTTTGCCAGTTTATGGTTTTACATTTTAATGACAATACTAGGGGGCTGTCAAAGTTAATGCGTTAATGACGCGTTAACACACATTTGTTTTACCGCCACTAATTTCTTTATTGCACTAACGCAACTTTGGAGGTTATGAAGAGTGAATATACTAGCATCATATGAAAAAGAAAACCTAAGGAATCCATTGGTACCAACCATGTCATACACTTGTTGCAAAGGAGGCTAAATAACGCTCAAAACGTATGATACATTTTGAGGAAAAACTGGCATGTCCATTTCCAAAAGGGATCCCTTGACCTCTGACCTCAAGATATGTGAATGTAAATGGGTTCTATGGGTACCCACGAGTCTCCTCTTTACAGACATGCCCACTTTATGATAATCACATGCAGTTTTGGGCAAGTCATAATCAATTCAGCACACTGACACACTGACAGCTGTTGTTGCCCGTTGGGTTTTCCATGTTATGATTTGAGCATTTTTTTTATGCTAAACGCAGTACCTCTGAGGGTTTCTGGACAATATTTGTCATTGTTTTGTGTTGATAATTGATCTCCAATAATAAATATATACATACAGTTGCATAAAGCAGCACATTTGCCCACTCCCATGTTGATAAGAGTATTAAATACTTGACAAATCTCCCTTTAAAGTACATTTTGAGCAAATAAAAAAATTGCAATTAACTATAGCAATCATGCGATTAATCGGGATTCAATATTTGAATTGATTGATAGCTCTAGACAATACATGTTTATGTTACTGTTATTTATTATCACACATCATAGAATGGCCGCATCGCTTTCATGTTCCGTCATGGTGCATGTAACACCTGGACAACTTGATGTCTAAAACAAGAAAAATGCAGATGGAAGGAAAGTCCACACTTTCTACATCATTCACTTTTTTGAAACAGGCTACGTGTGAAGCCGATCAAGCTGCTAATTTAGAGAGAAGCCGGTGACCATGCTGCTTCCTGTGGGTCACTTTAGTCTAAATCAAATGAGCTCAACAAAGGACACTGGGTCTCCATATCAGACACCTTCATTGACGTTGAACCAAACTGTCCGTCTGTCTAACAATATTTTCTTCTTGGAATAGCGAACAGTGAAAATTAAGAATATTAATACTTGTCTCTGTGTATTTCTACTTACATGGTGTTTAATATAATGTTAGAATTGATTTAAATGGAGCTATGTAACCTCAATATTTGCATGATAATTGTTTAATGTATGAATTGCTTGCTTGCTCATCTACTTCCTCCTACAGTACTATTGTAATTAATGTGTACAATGGAAAAATCAATCACCGATGTTCTAATATACTACCCACAGCTGAGTACACTTCAGTTTGCTTCACATCAATAACTAGCTTTGAGTTTTGTGCACTAATGAATGCAGTGTGCTCAATATTGTGTGGGCTGTGTGCTGTTTTTGGTGCTGCCTTTCAGACTGAATTACCCACAGGTAATATGTTCCTTTGTGGCATTGTTACAAGTATGTTCTCGTATGATGTTAATGTAATTTATTAGTGCTTTGGCACAGCACTGTTTTTTTTTTCAAGTGCCCTAACTCCTGCCTCTTCATTATCATCATCAGAAATGAAATGGAGGATCAATCTGTGAAGCTACAATAACGTCATCAACATTCATCTTACTGTGAAAATGCATATGAAATGATTCTGAATCAGGAAAAACTTACCTGGCCTGGTTTGGCATCTTCACATATTGAGGCTTCGTACGGTGTGGCCAGTTCAGGAGGATTGTCATTCACATCCAAAATCCGAATACTCACTGCCGAGTGGGACGCCATGGTGTGGTTATCTACACGAGACAGGAAGAAAACACATCAACGACGTCTGTCTTGACACATTTTGATAACCGTAAAGAGCTGTGGCAGATGTGCTGTTGCATGACAATCTAGCTTGCAACAACATTTACAACAAATCACAATGAGTGGTTGGATAAAGGTTGGATAAAGTGACACATAACACCAGCTCCTGGCAACTGAGTGACTGAGGTTCTGACCCTGGTTGGAGTGTTTCTCAAGTAACAGGTTGTCTACAACAGAGGCGTTTCAGTCACAGTCTTCAGTCGTCCATTGTGTGCGCATCCGACAATACAGATCTTCCTTTTCTTGAATCAATAAAGCTCTCTACACAGAAATAACTAACCACGTTTAACTTGTGCTTTATGCTTACACTTCAATTTCCTTCAGAGTTTTGTAACAAGAGGGATAAGGCTGCAAGCACACTGCCAAAATGCAACTGACCACACAGCAATCCTAAACAGATCCAGTGTAGATTGACAGAGGATGTCAGCTGCTGCTACCATTCTGATTTTGACATATACTGGCGTAAAGGTCCATGAGCAAGACCCTTAATAATCATCTTGTCTGCCTTCAGTATGAGCGAGACAAGACTCAGATGGATGCAATTTCCCACAAGAAAGCAGACAGTTGCTTTGGCATTGTGGCTAAGTGCTGAAGGTTTTAATCTAATGCCTGCTCAAATTGCACTCATTACCTGAATAACACTTTCTGGCACCGGTGAGTGACATGAAAATGGTACCAGAGATTCCATTTTTGTGTCCAAGTCCTCACTATCTGATGATGACACTACACTATATAGCTGTTTAATAGTCTGAGTGCGAAAGGCCCACCTCAGCGCGACGATAACGACAAATAAAATGCTTTTGACGAAATAGCAAATGAAGAGCTGTAATTTGATTTCTCATGACATTTTCAACTAGATAAAACACGAGGAATAACATCACAATGCACTCTCAAGACATTTTTCTTAACGGGCCAGAATATAAAACGTGGGAGTGGAGAAGATTAAATAATTAGTACAAGCAAAAACCCACTTCAAATTATCTCGACTTCTCCTTGAATCTTAATTCCCATTCGTAATCATATGATAATGTCTGATGGAGTTTCCATTTTACTCATAAAACACTATGTATAGTACAGAAGGGAGCCTGAGGCCCCCAGCGTGTGCTGTGCGGGTGTGTTTATGTGAGAGGTGAGTTAGAGAGAGAGAAATGGAAAGCGAGAGAGAGCATTATCTCTGTGTTAAATGAGTAATCTGGTCGCTTCAAGTGTTGGTCTGGATATCCTGGTTAATTAGAGTACATAGCTTATGAATAAATCAGTATACACAGCTGTCACCACCCAGTTCATGCACCCTACAGAAAATGTAACAACATGCAGCTATTGGCAATTATCCAATGATGGAAAAAAAAAAACGCACATAAATCCTTGCAGTAAAAGGAGCTCCGGTGAATGAATTTAAATAGTCGTAATTATGTAAATATTGCGGATAGTTAAGTGCAATTAAGTGAACTCACTCTTAAGAATGAAGACCTTCACTTTGTGAAATGACTGAGGCATGTACTTGTGAAAGCTAAATTAAGTGCTCCGGGTAAGCGTTTGCATTTTTAATGACTAGTACGGTATTAGTAACAAACTACTGACATTTGATAAATGCAGAGAAGAAACAAGTCACACTAACTCTTGTAAAATGGCAGTGCCTTATATCTACTAAATCTAGCTATTCCTTTTCTAACCCTTTTTTTTTTTTTTTTTTACTTTGCACCAAAAGGTTCTACGCAGCGTTTGCTACACTTTTGATCTTGGGAAGTCTGAGTTAAGTGCCGAAAACAAAAAGTTGATACAAGTCCTGATCTGCCTATCACAGAGATATGCATACATTTGGGAAACTACCACTACTCAGTTAAGTTTAGGGAAATCCTGTGGACAAAGTTTAGGTTTGGGAAAGATCCCCTTCATAATTAAAATACACAAATGTTGACTGTTGGTAGACCTCACATTACTTCTGTTTTACCACTGTAAATATTTATTTTCAATTAAAAAAACATGTATTTTTTGCATGGTTGCAAGAGGTCAGTTGTTAGGAAAAACTACAAATTGGTATTTTTCCTAATGATAACGCTGTTCTTTCTTATAATTGCGACTTGGTCTTCTCTTGGTCTTCTGGAGACTGGACTGATGTCCTTACAAAGACGCTCAACTTCTCTTTACAAAGTCAGTCTTTTATTCTTTCGGGTCTCAATAGTCACCTCCCCTCTAATTTGTGTCTTCACGGCAATTTTTGAAATTAGTGTTCCATAAAGAAGACATTGAAGCTTAAAGGGTGACATGTTTGGAGGCGTGTTTGCTGTAATTGATAAATCTCCTCCACACTCAGCCGTGGTAATTGCTGCTTTCTTGCCCCACCTCAGCTCCACCCAGTTTCCTCTTTGTTGCCCACGGATTATTCTATCTCCGGAAACTTGTCGCAAGGTGATGTAGAAGGGTAAACTTCAGGCTTCAAAAAGTATGACAAAACCATGTGGGTGAACTCAGAGACACTGGGCCTCATGCAAGAACCACTCGTACGAACAGATTCGTCCCTAAGTGGCTTGTACGAATGATTTACCAATTTTCTTGTATTTTGAATTTTTTCTTAGGTACACAATTTCCAAGTGGTCCCGACCTGTTTGAAGTAGTCATGTGAAATTAGACTGCTTTTATCCAAACCCAAGTATTTTACTAATTGATTGTATATTTCATTACAATAATGAAAAAATAAAAAATAAATCCTATATAAATGAAACCTCATAATTAAGTTGACATTATCCTGTTTGACTCCGCAATTCAAATTATAATAGAATTCTACATGTATTCATATAGCCCAACGATATCATCATTCATTTAAACTGGCCATTACTGCTATTGTGTAACTCTACAATATCAATATGAACATCTTAAACTGCAAAACGACTTAAATTATACACTAATTGAAGGTTGATTTATCTCTGTATATAAAAAAGTCAACGGGTGTATCCAGGTCATGGCGTCATGGCTGACTTACTTCCTTACAATTCTCATGAATGCACCCCTCATTTACGCATAGGTGGCATTCATCATGTTCACGCAGGTAGTTTACACGGTTATCTGAAGTTCCTGAATCTAACATGACACACTCGTGCCCACGGTACGAAAACAATTAAGAGAAAGTTAACCCTCCTATTATCTTTGGGGTCAATTTGACCCCATTCAATGTTTAACGTCTCTAAATAAATAAATAAATTTACATATTTAATGACTTTTCCTAATTTAATGGGGACAACTGGGTAAACATAAAATTAAAATGATGATATGTTTTCAATGTCCTGTACACATGCTGTACGCA
Source organism: Helicolenus avius (assembly GCA_916700675.1). Classification (NCBI taxonomy): domain Eukaryota; kingdom Metazoa; phylum Chordata; class Actinopteri; order Perciformes; family Sebastidae; genus Helicolenus; species Helicolenus avius. The sequence goes on from CAKAKQ010035352.1 coordinate 13,131, forward strand.
TTGGTGTTCTTTGGGGTCAATTTGACCCCAGGCTGTTTTGTTTTGGATGATATTGAGGTCACTATAACATGCAACTTTATAATCTTCAAAAAGCTTTAGGGCCCTAACCTAACATAACCATGACTGTAGTAGTGCGAGAACCACTGATAGTTCACACGACATGGGGGAGGGGAAACATCATTCTCACGAGAACTTTGATATTTCCCAACGCTTTGGGGGCGGCAAAATATAGTTCCCGTGAAGATATTGATTTTATTTAAAGGGCTATTTAGGTAGTCAACAAAAAACATAAAGTACCTGACATATAAACTTGGATGACAATTTTAATTATAATCATTTTCTGGAGGTTTAAATTGCTGGGGTCAAATTGACCCCAAGGATAAAAGATGTTAGTAAATTTGAAGGTAACAGGAGGGTTAAGATAAGAATACGAAAATGTTTTTGCATGTGGCCCAATGTGTCTATGATTCTCTTAGGTCTATGAGCAGGACAGATGACATACAGGTGCACCACAGGTCGGATAGAAGAAAATGACATGAAAGGTTTACCAAAAACAGCCAGACGAACCGATATCCAACAAACTTTTGTGGGCGAATTCTGAATCTCTCTCCCTCTATCTCACCACACAGTTCGGCCCACCAGTGGTACAGCAGCAAATGAGAACGCTGGTCTCAACTAATAGCATAATCCTCACATCAATGCCGGGTTTTAATTGACTGCTTTTTTGCCAGAGCAGCAAGAAACATAAATGCACAGAGAGAGCACAGATATCTCCTCTCTTCTTCCCTCTTCTTCTAATTTTGTCGTCACATTATTCCGCTGTCCCCACTGTGCCAGAATGAAAACCGGCAATCATCAGACGTTACACATTTTACATTTCAATTCCCAGAATTGAAAACAGATGAAACAATATGAGAACGCCCCGCCTCCACCCACCCAAAACTCCCTCCATGGGGGAAAAAAAAAAGAGTTATTCAGTGAGACAGGTTCATTCATCTGGACCAAGTGGCGCCGTTCTAAATCTGTCTTCAGATACAGAGGAAGAATAAAGGGATTTCAACAGATTATTGGCATGCTCTGCATCTGTGCGGCACTCACCAGCTGTTGCGAATCTTTCAGAATGACTGCATAGTAGATCTCTCAGGCACTGCATTATACTGACATAACTTCAGGGAAGACAGATAGAGGATGTGAGCGTGTGTGTGCGCACGTCTTTGCATACACGTGCTTGCATGTGTGTGGGTGTGTGGCTGTCAGGAGTCGCATGCTCCTTGCGACCAAATGGCTCATCTTCTTTGCTGGAGGAAACAGTTTGGTTTCAAATGTCACTTTTGTCAGGAGGGGAAATTGAGGATACGAATGTACTCAACAGCGTCTGCTTCTGGTTTCTTTACTGAGCCAGAGGCCTGGCCACGTAGGCACAGAGACTACAAAGTATTACAGTCATTTTTCTTCAGTTTGCATTGTTCTGATATTACACAGACTCATCAGCGTACAACCAAAGTCTCTTTAGAGCACTTTGAGTTTTTGTGTGTTTAAGAACTAACAGCTGTAAATGTTTTGTGAGTAAATAAAACATTACAAACAATTCTAGACCATCTGAATACACTGAATAATAATTGTCAAATTATGTGGCAAACGCATTAAATAGATACAAATAAAATTCCACAATTACCCCTTTTCAAAGACAAAAGGTTTTCACAAAAGCTACCAGATCAGATTCAGGTGCTGATCCCCATATACAAGTGACAGCAACTCATTTCCATTACAATATTCAGCCAACAAATACGGAAACTAATTTCCACCACTATCAAGATTAAACAGGTTTAACAGCTGGGAACACACGCATGTCTGATACACCAAGGAGAATCAAAACATGCTTCTAAATGCAAAGGTTTTCTCCGTGCTGCGCCGGCTGCTCTTCATTCATTTCCATGACAAAAAAAAAAAAACCCGTCACGGACAAAATGAATGCAAACAATAATCTTGCTAAACCTATAGCACCAAACTAATAAATAAAATACCAAATAGACTTTCCATCCAAACACCCAAGTGAGACGCACTCACTGTAAATGCTAAATAAAACATACTGTACACACTAAGGGTCCTTTCTTATATCAGACGCAAAGTGGAGCGCAGCGCAGCGGAAATATCATTGCTAGTTTCAGACCGACAGAGTTATTATTTTCACGCCGAGCACCCACGTTGTGTAAGTAGCAAATGTACTTGCGCACATCTGTGCACCCATGGGCGTGTGGGTCTTAAAATGAAGTGTGGTCAGGTGCTTTGTAAGCACATTGCACCACTGACCAACAAAAACCTTGTCTAAAGTCTGCCGCATTATTCAGATAGTAAGATCTACATAGGCAGGTTCACAACACGCACACACTCTGCTTGTTAAACACAGGGACGTGCAGCAGCTCTCCTCACTTAAATACAGTGTCGGCGGTAGTTTATACCATCTTTATACCATATATACAATGTTTATTTTTCAAAATATAATAGAATATAATGTAGTAAGGTTCTAAGACAGTCTGTATTGCTCAACCTGCAGCACTCTGAGCGCTCTTCCAGTCACTGGCGTGACCACAGAGTTCACAGTGCACACATGCCGTGTCCCTTCTCATCATCCCTCTGTGTGCGAGTGTAGTCGTATAGCTACTTGAAAGTTTGCAGCCCTCTCCCCCTAAACAGCGGCGTTTGAGGCTAATGTATTTGT
>CAKAKQ010035359.1:0-14380 GCA_916700675.1 Helicolenus avius
CCCCCTGCCCCTCCTCACGCAGCAGAAGAACGGGAGGAACGGGAAGCCACCGTGGGCTTGACATTTAACAACTGACAAAGAGTGTTCACATTTAATCGCTAAATGTTAACTGCCATAATAGCCCCACTTCACTCTGTTAGTAGGGGACAAAGCTTGAGGCCTCTGGACAGAAGTAGCTCCCACCTCCTCATTGATTTTACTGGCAGAGCAGGAGGCTTAACTCTGACCCAATTGCAGCACTGGTGATAATACTGGTGCTTATAAGTTATATTTATAGCACTTCTAGCGCTGCTAATTTTAGCGTCCGGTCTAAATTGACTGACTACTGTGAGTCAGAGTTTGGACTTAAGATAAAAACATGGATTTTCCCTGCCAAAAGGTTTAACCTACATCTTTAAATTAAGCTGCTTTGTTACTGTTACAACTCTGATGGAAGAAGTGGAAATGTACTGGACAGTTGATGGTTAGCAATAGCTGCCATGACAACAAAAGGAACGTAGGAACTCTAACGTCATCAACAGATATGAAACAGCACTCACATTGTAAACCTTGTACAACCTGCTCTGGCAATAATTCCTTTAACTATAGCGACGCCAATAAAGCAAAATTGAATTTGAAAAGCAGCACTGGGAGTTTTACAAACAATATCTGTAAGTGTAGTACAAGATTACTGTAGCATAGCACCGACTGCTTGGTACCGAAGGTGTCAATAATATGTAATGAAATACTGCTTAACAGTCAATAGTTGCAAACATAAAAATCTAAATTTGAATGTGCTATGAAAATAGAAAACAAGAGTAAGTAACTACTCAGCTCCAACATCAGAGAGCCTGCAACTGCAAGACTGAAAAGACCCAAAATGGATTTTCAAGTAATTTCCACTGAACTCAAAATGACAGTTTAAAGCCACGTGTGTATCAATTTTATGTGTTTTATAACATCTTTTAAATTATTCTGATGGCATCGTTTGTGTTTGTAATTGTCTGTGCCATCCTATTGTGCCTTTAAATGAAACTCGTGAGCTCATATTTACAACATGGGAGGTCGTGGTTAAGTCGTGAGAGAGCGCCGCTGCTAAGCAACGGGATCATTAACGTTACCGTCAGTGTCTAGACTTGCCAACCCTCCCGATTTTCCCAGATACTCCCATTAGTCATTGCCTTCTTCTGCTTTCCTCCCGGGGTCACACTTCTCCTGTATTTCTCCCGATTTATGTCAAACGTTTAAACCTTTTTTCCTTTCCTTTATCTCAGCCTGTTTCTGGTGCTGTACAGCGTGTATAAGCTCTAGTGTTTCCACCCTGATCACAGTACAGCTACACCTACGTCGTTTCCCGGTAGAGAGGATGCTTTCCTGAGAATTAAAGTAGGCCTATTTAACATAGAAATGTTGCTGCAGTGCACTTAATATTTTGTTATTTTCAGTCTTTAAAAGTCTCCAGAACGCTGGAAACAGTCTCTGAAACTCAAATTTTTCCTCCCAGACTGCCCCCCCCCCACACTTTTGTTTATAAAACCTTTTATTGAGGTCTCAAGGTTGGCAAGTAACGTCTAGAAGCCACAGAGGCTAACAATTTAGCAATCTAGGAAGTGGGTAACGTAATGCAGGAAATGCAAAGTTCTAACGACAGAGGAGAAAGATGAAGCCATTGGGAATCTCAACATTTTCCTCAGACATATTATAAAATTACAAAGAAAAACAATAAACGACTGCAATATATTAACTTATTCATTATTATTTATTTGATTGTTTTATTTGTTGTTCTTATTTTGTTTTTTTCCTGAGGTATTTGTTACATGTTCAAAATAAATAATTAATTAAAAATAAAGTGAAACAAGATGGTTGTCACTGTGCACTCATATTAAACATGAATCACAATTAGTGTATGAGCGTATGAAAATGTGTTATTATGAATGGCGCATCGTTTTAAAAGCTGCGGCCGCAAGGAATTGTGGGATGTTATTCTCTCCTTTCCTTTGGTAAAGGATGGTCCAGTGTATCCTCTGCTAAAGGAGATAATAAAGGAAGCATTGAAGCTCCTTTCCTTAACATTTAGAGAACTCAAACAGCTCTCATCACGGCTGCTACTGAGGTACTTCCGGGTCATTTCACTCGGTTAGGAACCTCCCTAAGCAAAAAGGACTATTCGACCGCAGCCCAGTATTGAGGGAGAGCGCTGCCGCCGCCAGCCACTAAATGAGCTGTAATGTAACCATTTGGGGCAACCTGGCACCATTTCACTTCCTGTTTGTTATTGTGTCATGTGACCTGTCGCCGGAAGACAACGGTGGAAACCTGATTGAGAGTTGGAGGGACGAGTGCCATGCACGGGACACCGGTGTTGTCAGAGTTTGTTGTGTTGGAGTACAGAAAGCATAGCTTAGTGTTATCTAAAAGACTTTCAATGTCATGGCTGAATATTTAGATGATTTCCACAATGTGGAGGCGACACGACATGTCATAACAAGACTTCTCCGAGCGAAACGCAGGATCACAAACTGACCGGATCAAGCGTAAGGTAAGAAAACCGTTTCATTTCTCTGTAGGGTCCTTTCCATGATGTTGTCAGACATTTATAATAACAATTTGAGCCTGTCAGTGGCAAAAACAAGCACTTTTAGTCAACGTAAAATGACGGTGCCAGGTTGCCCCAAATGGTTACATTACAGCTCGTTCAGCGGCTGGCAGCTGCAGCGTTCTCCTTCAATACTGGACCAATTTCAAAAAGTATTGTCCCCACTAGTCACTTAGACACAAGAACATGGGAAAATAGGGTCCGGATTGAAAAATACCGAAGTTACCCTTTAAGATTGTTTTGTGTTAATATAACCATTTGTATACGGAAAGTCTGCAGATACAGTGTAGTGCTAAATGACTGTGCTTGTCGGTTAATCTACATCTCATGTCTGCTAATGAGTGAAAACCCATTAACACACGTTTTGAATTGGTTGGAATGAAAAGCTACAGTGAAATACTCAGATATCATTATGCGTTCATAGATAGCGCTAGTAATGAGAGTCACTACAGTTGCAGATTGCAGCAGTTCTTCCAAGTGCAATAAAATCCCAGTCCAGACTGTTTCTATCTGTATTGCCAGTAAGTATCACTCTTTATCTCATAACTCACAATCACCCCCAAGACACCAAAGGCCAAGTAGTTACTTGACATGTCACTGCCTCTGCAGCTTGACAAATGTGCATGATAGTCTCAGCAGGGATGGGGAAGGGCAGGAGGTTGAGATGGACTTCATATCCAGTTCATTTTGAAATGTGATAGAGAGTGAACCCGGCGTGGACTATTGTGACCCTGTGTGTTAAAAGGCAATAAGAGATCCATTTTATTGAAGTAGTGCTTCATGACGTTCCTACAGAGCTCGTCTGGTTTCGCTCTGTTCTCTCACTACAAAGCCGAGGTCACTCGCCGGGTTTAAAGGTAATAATCTTTCCTGAAAATCAAACAGTGTAACAGTATGGCATTTTCATGGGATGTCACATCGTAGGAATAAAAAAAAGCCATTTCTCTCAACAGTTGATTGACATACCAACCGACTCCATTTGCGGGCTGTTGGAAAGCAGACTTCCTTTGAGAGGAGGCGGAGGACGAGGAAGAGGTAGAGGAAGAAGAGGAGGGTCCGTATATCTTAAGCAAGGATAAGCACAGATTTATCTGATGTCTTCTTAAAATAAAAGAAGTAACATCATCAAAACTGCCTTTATCCATGCCTTTATAGACCAGCCCTCCTCTCCACTGAGACGGACAGAGTCGAAGACCACGCACACCATAGAGGTTAGGACATTCAGTTCAGTAAAGTGGGCAACACAGAAAAAAGCTTCAGTGAAACAGTTCAAAACATACATTTCAAAGGGCAGGGATTAGAACAGAGGAGTGAATGGGACCAGTTTGGTTTTAAGGCACAACACAATGGAAAAAAACAACAATGTGGGCTAGCTGCAACAAACATCAAGAGGTACAGAATATTCTTGTTTACAGTCACTATGTCCTAGTTTGGTTAGCTGTTCGTTAATTAGACCCAAAGTCTACTCATAGAATGGACTGTAGTGCAATAGAAATCTCCTCTTTACAATGTTTCCTTGAAGGCGAGCCCACATCAGCACGTCATTGATTTGAACAGAACCAGACAGAGGTGTAACGGTACATGAATTCGCCCAGAATTGTGGTTCGGTTCAGTTTACTGTCGAATTAGCTGAAAAGTATCTCGTTAAGTTTTAGTACATGGGGACTATAAATTCCAAAGAGTTCCACCTGGAGAGCTTTGGCAGTGACACCGTTGTTATATGTCAGCTAGACTATATGCTAATTGGCTTATAGCCCCTGGATGTTATAGTTTCCCTGTAAGCTACAGAGACACTGGACAAAGAGAGGTGGATCAGACAAAAACTGTGTGTGTTGAACTAGAGTTGAGCGACATTACGTCTGTGGAAACATAAACTACAGAAACAATCGTGCATGCGAGCCTTAATATTCAGCCTAGTCGCACAACAGTTTGTGAAATAGTCACAAAATGTATTTAATGTAATTAATGTATTGATTTGTGTACATAGACTTTTTTTTTTTCGTGATGTCAGCACAATATCAGCTAGTATGTAATCCTCATAATTGTGAACCAGGAAGAACAGAGAGTAGGGAGGAGGTCAAACACCGGACTTTCACCCAGGAGACTGCTGTTCGTGTCCCGTGTCAACCACAACTCAAAGTTGATTTATTTGACATGTAACTTCTATACTTAAGTTTTTTTTAACACAAACTGCAATCTTTTCCTAAACCTAACTAAGTAGTTTTTGTCACTTAACTTCCGTTCTTAATTTAGGCCACTTCTTGGTTTTATTTTAACCCAAACCGTGATCTTTTCCTAAAGCTAACAAAGTAGTTTGTTGCCTAAGCCTAACCAAGTAAATCTATTCCTAAACCTAATTAAGGAGTTTTATTTTGAAAAGACAGAAATTGACACGTGTGTCGTGTTGCTGGACATTCGTAGGAAAACGCACAGACTATCGTTCAGGAGCCCGCTGTTTGTGTCTCATGTGAAACCACAACTCAAAGTTGATTTATTTGTCACTTAACTTCCGTAATTAAGTTACGCCGCTTCTGGAGTTATTTTAACCCAAACCACGATCTTTTCCTAAAGCTAACTAAGTCGTTTTTTGCCTAAGCCTAAACAAATCTATTTATTCCTAAACCTAATTAGACTGGAGCGGAAATTGACATGTGCTTGATAATCGTAGGAAAACGGATGAAAAACACGTTGAAAGTCGTGCTGAGCGTCAGGAAAAAAAAAAATTCAGTGTCTATGTTCTCAAATCAAATAGATTAGATTCCGTGACTATTTCACGAACTGTCGTGAGACTGTGTTGAAATATTTGCAATGGCATTTGTCCATTACAGGGCTAAAGGTCTGCTTTAATATTCCTTCAATTTTAGTCAGCCGCCGTGCCTGCTCTGAAAACAACACAAGCTACATTCACCCAGGAAATATCCACTTCCCCATTGTCACATTCACTTTCAATAGATAGACCTGCAGGACTACAGAGAGTGCGTACAATAAACAGAGTTACGCAGTGTAATTATTTTTGACAAACAACAGTTCATCCAACTAGCGGTTGTCTGGCAACCTTATTATGACAAGACTCCAAAGAGTCACTGCTGCTAGCTGTTGTTGGCCATTGTAGCTCCCTGTAAAACCACACAAATTGTTGTTTTTACATTCCTTGTTGTGTTCCTATTAAACAAATGAGGTAGTATGTGTTAATTAGTGCCCTTTAGAGGTGTTGGTAGACATACTTTTGGACTTTGGACAGACCCAAGCTAAGCTAATTTCCTCCTGGTTCCAGATCCATACTTAACACACAAGAATGGTATCGACCTTCTCATCTGAAGCGAATAAATGTATGTTCATTATAAACCTGCTGCACTTGTCTTAAACATTTGTTTTCACCAAACCATGAATTTTGTGTGTACCGTTACACCCCTAGAACCAGCGCACATTGACCAGACTGCACACGGACTCATCACACAGACAGGAGAGCTAAATGTCAAGGGGGAAATACACAGGTTAGGTATATAGAGATACTGGGAAGGCACTGCACTACAATTAACACTCCAGGTGTAAGCTGCCTCCAAACACTGATCTGATATGACTTCAGACTACCACTATGAATCATTAACAGGCTCATAGGAGAAATACAGAAATCATTAAGAAGTGGTTAGAGGCAACTTTGACCCTTTAACAAAGAACAGCCATCCCTACCATGGTGACTCTGGGAGCGGACCGGCCATTGTTTTTCTCCTAGAAAACACAACCAAGTGGTTATTTATTAGAATGTGCTGCTTGTGATACAACAGAAAAAATGTAGTCACATTGAACAAGCGCGGCAGTTATTGTATTTGGACTGAACAGGGGTAGGGTTAAAGGCACAACACCAAGTGAAACACTCAAACACCAGACAACAAAGCAGGACAATAGATTCATTTTATGAATAACATCTTTTTTTATGAGTCAAATATTGTTATAGCGACAGATATGTGGACACGGAGTGCAGAATGCTGCTGGAAAAGAGAACAATTTTAGCGTTTGGATATTGATTGCATTTTATCTCACCATCAACTACTGGCTGATGCCACCTGACACCGTGACACAAAGCATCAAATCACCTCTCTCTCTCTCTCTCTCGCTCTCTCACACACACACACACATTCAGACACAAAAATGTCACAAAGTGTGGGATAAGTGAGAGGAGTTTGAATTCCAAGATAAAAAGAGAGAATTGGTGTAGGAGGAGAAGATAATGAGAAGAAGGGGGAGGGAGGGGTAAAAAGTCACTGTTGTTCCCTGCACCCTGACACCGCGGGGCTCCAGCCATGCAGCACTTTGATCCATCACTATCGATTTACCATCAGCTTCTCATCGCTGCTGCCTCCCACACAGCAACACACAGCTACTGGGATGCGTTCTCTGCATGGCTCTAGGTCTGAACGATAATGCACACCAGTTGTGACCTTAAACCCACTGACCAAAATAAACCTTTATAGTTTGGAGTACATTCATGATAAGAGGTGGGAGTGCACGCTGTAGATACACTGATGAACATGAATTGCAGATTTTTTCCACATCAGCGCACCGATAGCAGCGGGGGGTTTACATGAAATCCCCTGTCAGAGAAATATGCAAACAGCACATCTCGGTACTAAAGTACACATAACATCAGTATAAGCGGAGTGTAGATTAACAGTGCAATGCTGTATTCTATCTACTGTAGTTCATTTTCAGATAAGCCCTTCTCATCAAAGCAAAACATTTATTGTGCATTAAAGTGAGAGCATATGACCTTTACAAGAAGAAATAGCACATCTGCTTTCACACTCCTGCTGAATTCAATACATTCAGTGGTTCTGTTTCTTCAACCTTACTTGGTCTGGTCTAGAGCTGCAGGACTGAGTCCTAAAACCCAGAACCCAGAGTTAGCATTTTTTTTTTTTCATTTTTTATTGTGTGATAAAGTGATTACAAAACAAGTAGTGACAAGTACAAGGACATATTAACAACCAAAAGATATTAAACAAAGACGGACAAAAACCAACAAAAGCTGAAGAGATTTTTATAACATTTTGTTCTATGATATAAAACATGTTAGTAAATATCCCACTTGGGAATTTTGAAGCTTTAACGTGTCTTAGAAAAGGCGGTTACTAATTAGTGGCTAAATGAGACGACTGAAAATCCTTATGCCGACTCGTTCGTAAAGCGAACTAAGTCGTTTTTGTCACTTAACTTCCGTACTTAAGTTACGCCACTTCTGGTGTTATTTTAACTCAAACCGCAATATTTTCCTAAACCCAACTATGTAATTTGTTGCCTAAGCCTAACCAAGTCAATCCTTTCCTAAACCTAACTAAGTAGTTTGTTGCCTAAGCCTAACCAAGTCAATCTTTTCCTAAACCTAACTAAGTTGTTTGTTGCCTAAGTCTAACCAAGTCGATCTATTCCTAAACCTAATTAAGTAGTTTTATTTTTAAAAGACTGGAGCGGAATTAGAAATGCGCGTCACGTGTTGCTGGACATTTGTAGGAAAACGCACTAAAAATATGTTGTTGAAAGTCGTGCTGAGCGTCAAGAGAAAAAAGGGGAAATTCACGTGTATTTCGTGACTATTTTACAAACTGCCGTACGACTGTGTTGAAATATTTGCAATGGCGTTTGTCCATTATAGGGCTAAAGGCCTGCTATAATATTCCTTAAATTTTAGTCGGCCCGCCGTGCCTGCTCTGAAAACAAGCACAAGCTACATTCACCCAGGAAATATCCACTTCCCCGGTGTCACCTTCACTTTCAATAGATAGACCTTCAGGACTACAGAGTAGTAGAAGATTTACAGCCTAACATTTTACTTGCATTCACACTTTAAAAAATCATAAAGTGGTGTTAAGTTATGGAATTTATCTTGCTGAACAAAATGTATCATAAATGTTTGTTTGCCACAAAGATTATTTTCTGCAATAATCCAAAATCCAATGGAACAATTTGTTGAAGGGAACCAGGATGATGCTCATTCCTGGTTGGCCTACAGAAATATGTCATCCTTGCACCACTGTAGACCAGTAGCCTATATATTATACACACTCAACACGTTCTCAACCCACGCTTTAGGTTAGTTAGGTTTAGGAAAAAACAACATGGTTGGGCTTAAAACTACTATGATTGTAAAATAAAAGTGAATGTTGTGAACACGGGACATGAACGAACAGCTGATTGTAACGTGGACACAAACAGCAGTCTCCTGGATGAAAGCCTGGTGTTTATTGTTCATATGTCCATGTTCCAGCCTTCTTCTGTTTTATTTTTTAATAAGTTTTATCATCATTGCCAGAAAAAAAATGTAAACGTCGTATTCATTTTCAAACATTAGTAATTTATAAAATTGTGTCAACATTATATGTGTCATGTATTTGATGTGCAAGTGTGAGTATTTATTATGTCATTGTGTTTACCTGTTTTTATACCTCTAAACCACTTTGACATGATTTTGTTGAAAAATAGTGAAATAATGGTTGAGTCATGTCATTTTAAATTTTAATACATTTGTCATACAAATCTCACATGAAATTCCAATTCGACGAAATTATTTTAACATTGGCAGCCGTGACTTTCCGTACATTGGTACTGATTAGTAGCTCTTGATTAGATTTATTTTGGTTGTGTGGACCTCATGAGGCAGTGAGATGTGTACTCATTGCACCTTAGAGGAACAAACAAAGACCACTGAGTCACTTCTTCCTGTATGTTAAGCAGGGACACTGGAGATTCCTACAAGATGACCTTCAGCGTTATACCAGTCAATAACTTATCGATGGCTTGATAAATCCATCAGACATGTAATGCAAGGCTGACATATTGATGGTTGTGGAGTGTTTCCCCCTGGAGGACACTCTCTGTCATCTCCTGCGTCCTTTGTTTGGTCCCTACGAGGCGGGATAATGAGGACGCTGCAGACGTATATCCTGTAGTTATGGGACATGGAGAGCTGCAAAAGGCCTAGTCTGACTCACCGGATGTAGACTGTGGGTATAAGTCTGCCAGCCGGCATTCACCTCCCCTATCTGTCTTCTATTTAGCAAGACCACCATCCGCTACATGGGCTTAGCACCGCTCAAGTCGATTGTGATTGGTTTAATACAAAGAAGCAAGCGTGTTTATTCCCCTTTAGCAGAATGATAATGTGTTGAGCCAGACCTTTCTTTAGCGCTGACACAGCGCCGTGGATATAGGTCTGCCTACGCGAGACTACAAAACACCAAACTCATCCATTTGTGTTCTTTCACACATCAGTTTACTGGCCTGAGTGTTCCCGCTTGGTTATTTAGAACCAAAATGTGACAAGAAACCTTGATGCCTAAGAATTAGTTCTCCTGACTCAACATCACGCAGTATATTTATGTGTGCAGTATTTCAGTAAGGTTGATGAGTGCTCCTGGAACATTCAGGATTTCCTTCAGCGCTGCACGAGAAAACAATTGTATTATTCATTGCCACGTAAAGCAGTCAGCTATTTTAATGCTCAATTTTCTTGTAATGCAGGGAGATTTAACACAGACTGTCAGTGTAAGGATGCAATTTACAAAAATGAGACTTAAATGCTACAAATGACATAAGTGTAGTTGGCAGCTCAACTCTAAACAGCATTGGTTATGCTCCTTAATTGGAATAGGACTGTGTTTTTACAGTCAACTGCTACACCTCCCTAGTGTCAGCAGGAGTGATGTTGGCTGTAACAGGCAGACATCCCTGACTTTCTGGTGCTGCACCACTAAGGGGAAAGACAACTTTGAGTGAAAAGCTGCAGAGTGCACCGAGGAGACTTCCTTCCCAGGGCAAATCTTCTTGCCAGCATGCCCACCATCAGCACTTAACAATGTTTGCTCAGATTTTCAGCCCAAGGTAACTGGTTCTACGAGGGCTCCGCTGCATTTTCCAGCCACCCTTACCCCGGCCGGCCTTGACATATCAGCATGGCTATCTCCTGAAATCAATGATGTGGACTCAGCCCTCTAAAATGTCAGTCGCGAACGTGTCATGTGTTCACAATATACACGGAGCCAAGGTAAGAGGATTTCTTTTTTAGTCTTCAGGAACCAAATTCAGCCGGAAGAAGTGAGGGTAACACTTCACTCTCTTCGTAGGAGGACACATGAGGACACAGGAGGACTCAGAGGCACAACATTTTTTTCTTTTCCTGTCTCATGCACTACTGTCAGGATATAGTGACCGTTTTATAAAAATGACTTTTATCACATTTTCTCCATTTGTACCCGCTGCAGCTTTAAGGTTCCATGATGGGAACAGAGACTCCAGGGGCTGCTGCCATGCGGTGATGTATGCCTCAATAAAGCTAAATGCTTTTTTATGACTGTAAGACTTCACATACTCTTGCATTTCATATTAACACGTAATGTAGCATATGTAATATCTCATAAACCATGTTTGCTATTGGATGCCGAAGACTTCAGCTCATGAGCCTGGAAGCTGAAACCGCATTCAAACAAACTGCTCATCAATGCATCGCCACGAATGCGTCATTGCGATGTGCTAACCCTGAGCTTTCATTGTAGCACGCAAAGCTGCTGTTAGCATACTTTACTGTTTTACTGCCCGACTGATACACAGTCTGAGGAGGAGGAAACCTACACTGATGGAATTATGATTTAAAGGATAATTTCAGTTAATTGCAGCATATTTTTTATAGTTTTCACCAACATTTCTCTTGGTAGTAATCTAGGTTGATGAAAGATTGCCGCTCAGCAGCTCATTCAGAGTTCATCAGGAAAGACTCATGAAGGTGGTCCTTATGATCAAGTCACGTATATTCATACACTAATCATTACTTAACGATTCATTAATATAGGATCTCCCAGTCTGTCCTCTACTCATTAACGATTCATCAATGATCAGGTCGTCCCTCACTCTCTTTATAATAATCAGCCACTCTATATAATGTGAGTGTTGGTTACTCATTAACTAATAGTTCACTAGCAGTTAGTTCCTCGTTAGTTCTCCAGTAACTACTCACATTTTGTGTCTCTTATTATTAAAGCTTCAGTAGGCAACACGTTTTTGGGATCATTGAGCAAAGATTCCATAACAACCTTTTCAGGCATTAAAAAACGTCTAGCCTGTGACGGGAGACTTTGACCAATCACAGGTCATTTCAGAGAGAGAGAGGGTTCTTATTGGCTGTGCTCCGGCTGGTGGGCGGTGCTTTCTCATTTCTCAAACTTTCTCATTTACAGCAAAACAGTACACTACAAGATAAAAACAAAGCCATGAGGAGGTACAGAAGTCTAATTGTCTCTCAGAACACTTAAATTACAATTTGCTTAAGGTTATTATGGGATTATTTCCCCAATGATGCCAAAGATATTCTGCCTACTGCCACTTTAAGTATCTAGTTTGGCCTGTAGTTATAATAAAAAGTTCAAGGTTTTCATCTCCAAAATGTGCATTTCTGTCTCATCTGCCACCCCGGTTGTGGATTTCTTTCAATCAACACCTCACTGAGCGAAAACATGCTCGGTTTCTTGCTTCGCTAATCACGGTGCATTAGCATATTAACAAATCAATTGGCGCGAAAGAGTGCCTCTCTCTCTGTACCTGTGGCAAAACACTGGGTGCAATATTATGTAGCGTACTGAATGTGTGATTTGTTTCACCCCCCCGTCCCTCACCCGACACACTCACAAACACGCACAAACACACACACTAGCGCTCCCCTGCTGGGTGTGTTGGATTGCTATCAGTCCCTGAGAAAGCTGCTTACATAACCACGCTGCCAGCACCAGCCCACGTCAGCCTCCATATTAGATGATAGCATCTTAAATGGCTCTTTGACAATGTTGCGTCTCACTTGCAGTTTACGAAGACAAGGCCACTTATGAGTGTGAGTGTGCGCATGAGAGCGAGGGGGCCGCACAACTGCTGTTTTGCCTGTAAGTGATGTAAAATAAGATGGTGTGTAATGAAAGGGAATAAAAGGGGATGGTGTCGATGGGATTGTTTCACGGAAAAAAAAAAAAAGCTGTCCAGCCAACTTTAGGAGAATAGTTTGGAGTCATTTGTGTTGCGGCTCATGCAATTGTTTAAGACATATTCTCAGGGGCTTGAAAATAAATATAAAATATGTATGCTTAACTGGTTCAGGGGTTGGGATTGTAAAGCATGAAAGCCGATCGTGACACGATTAACAAAAGCAGAGCACAAAGTTGCCAGAGTTTACCAGTCTTCTTGCAAGGGAGGAAAAAAAGCTTTCTTCATTAACTCTCCATCTCATACAGCAATCCCCCAAGCTCAGATAGAGCAGGGCGAGCGAGCAAGGGGGAAGATTAAGAGAGGGAGAATGAGAGCAAAGATTCGATAAAGAAGGGGAGAGTCTTATTTCAGTGCTTCACACACTGCTGGATGATCAAAGTAGAAAATGCTGTTTTAATTCCAAGAATCATATCTCATCTCCTGTCCACAAGCTCATTATAGAGAATTATGCTGCAGGACAGAGGGGGAGAGAAGAAGAGCAGAAGAAGAGACACAGGAGGCACACAGTGAGAGCCCCCAAAGCCCAGCTAGTCTACTACAGTCTGCTGTATGCACCGATATACAGCCACCCTTTCTCCACCTCGTATAGCGGGGTTCAACCTTAAAGCAGCAGCGGGGAGAAATGGAGCACATATGATTAAAACAAGTTATTCTTATAAAATGCGTCACTATAGCCTCACAGTAGTGCATGAGACGGGTAATAAAAAAAAAATCATGTTCCTCTGTGTCCTCCAATGTCCTCCGGTGTCCTCCGGTGCTCCTAACGGTATCTGCAAGATTTCACAGACCGGAGGAAAACAAGCAGTCGGGCTGATCTTGAGTCTGCTGTCCAGCTGCTGTCACTGTACAAACGTAGTTGTTTTAACCCTCTGAGACCCACAATACACCTGTTTTTGTCTTTTTTAAGGGGGTACAGGGTGTTTAGGGGGAGATAGCAGGTCAACAGTAGATGTCACATAGAAGTGGTGTACATCATCTGAAAGCTGGAAACCTGTAGAGTAATTTGAGATGCAGCACTGTGGGTCAACTTCTTCTAGTTATAAATCAGAAATAAACATGAATTAATTAATGAATTAATTATTTAAAAATAAGTAGTGAAAGTGAATAAGGGTTAAGAAC
The DNA here is from genome assembly GCA_916700675.1 of Helicolenus avius. Lineage (NCBI taxonomy): Eukaryota > Metazoa > Chordata > Actinopteri > Perciformes > Sebastidae > Helicolenus > Helicolenus avius. The sequence goes on from CAKAKQ010035359.1 coordinate 13,715, forward strand.
ATTATGATAGAAGTATATGATGGTCATCCCCATGATCTATTATGCCTCATCAATTGCTGCAGCACTTTTTGGGTTGATACCATTTGTTACACAGATTTGGTGCTAAATTTAACCATTTTTTATCACTGGAGAATTGATAAAAATGATCAATAATCCCTCCAAAATACCACATTAAGACACCAAGACCTTGAGGAACACCATAAACGTCTGTTTTGGTGATTAGATGGCGAACATGTCTGTTGTGTAAACTGCTCAGAAACCCCCTTATTGTCAATGTAGCTAGGAAAGTCATCCATCCTCTGAATGCTCTAGGTCTCTAGTCTGATCCATCCATCCTCTGAATGCTCTAGGTCTCTAGTCTGATCCATCCATCCTCTGAATGCTCTAGGTCTCTAGTCTGATCCATCCATCCTCTGAATGCTCTAGGTCTCTAGTCTGATCCATCCATCCTCTGAATGCTCTAGGTCTCTAGTCTGATCCATCCATCCTCTGAATGCTCTAGGTCTCTAGTTTGATCCATCCATCCTCTGAATGCTCTAGGTCTCTAGTTTGATCCATCCATCCTCTGAATGCTCTAGGTCTCTAGTCTGATCCATCCATCCTCTGAATGCTCTAGGTCTCTAGTCTGATCCATCCATCCTCTGAATGCTCTAGGTCTCTAGTCTG
>CAKAKQ010035370.1:1379-16186 GCA_916700675.1 Helicolenus avius
ATTGAGGGAATCAAGATGCATTGTAATTAACATGTGGGAATGGTAGTCTTTTGATCGAATGTTAAATAGACATATACTGTATTCACATTTTATTCATAGTTTTCAAAAGTACAGCGTGTAAGTACAATTTTGGCGCTTTTGTGATTTTTCTTCTATCTGTCGGTTAGTAGTGTTAGCTAACGGGGTTTAGCCCGAGCTAACAGCGCACCGTTAGAGTCTGCTCGCCGTGACACGTTAGCTGAACTCCGGGTACTCGGTTCGGCTAACAAGCTAATGCTAACTGAACCTAGTAGGCTCGCCTTAACGCGCTAGCCGTAAGGTATAATGTTACACAGTCACCGGCTACGCCGATAAACAAATACAGGTTAGCCGGACAAAACAGCTCGCCTTAACGCGGACACTGCTCTGTTAATTATCCTGTGTAACACCACAAAGTACACTTCTTACGAAGTACTTACTCAGCAAAAACCAAACTAAAGCCGGGAACTGCGTTCGGCGACGTGTTCCTTGACGGGTCGTCTGTGAACTGTTAAGCAGAAAACCAAGCTAGCTTAGATGAGCTGAGGGAGCTATAGTTTCTTCACGGGAAGAAAGCGAGAATGATTTGTGAGGGGCGGTCGACGGTGTTAATATGAGGGGGCGTGGCCCTAACACAGGTCGACCTGTCTGTCAAGGACAGACGTTGTGTCATTGGAGCTTCCTTAGTTGGTCACGCCGGAGCGCTTCCCATAGTGAAACACCTCACTCTGTTATCAAAGAACCGGGGTTACGTTAAGTAACCTTAAGTTTTGAGTTATGCCACATACAAAAAACATATTCAAAAACATCGTCAAGGACATCACTCATCCCGGACACAACCGGTTTAAGCTCCTTCCATCAGGCAGGCGCTTTAGATCGATGTGTTACGGACATGTTCAATAACAATATGTTGGACAATGAGTGCAATAATCTGACATCTCGCCAATATACATATTGTGTTTTTATATATTGTACTATCTTTTATAATTTTTACATTTATCTTTATTTATTTTATCTAATTTCGTTGTACTACACAATGACAATAAAGGGCTTGAATCTTGAATCTTGTTGGAAAGCTTATATTCTTGCCTATCAGTTGATGCTAGTGTTAGTGTTAGCTGTCGGAAGTTTTGTTGGAAGGAGTCCAAAGCGTGTCTGCTCTCCCTAGGATGGTTTTGACAGTTACCTGAGGGCGGCTGGGACAGTATTGTTTATATATCCTACCTTGTTACAAAGCAACAAAAAGCAGACAAAACAGGACAAAAGTTTTTTCCTAATTGAATAAGTCCCACTGTGAAGTCACTGAGTGAATGTTTGCTCAAGTGGCAGCCAGTCAGAAACCCTTTTCGGCTAAATTCTGTATCTCAGCAATTTATGAAAAATGTAATAATTATACAAATGTTTTATTTTTGTGAACAAGTCACATTGTAAATATAAGGTCTTCAAATTTAAACTGCAATTTTTTCAATTTAAATTCTATATTTTTTTAGGCGTCCCAACGTCCCGGGGAGGCAGAGATTTGGAAAAATGCACTCCTTGTACATTTACAACTCATTCTCACTCCCGACTCGTCAAATACCGCCATTGGGTCAGTGCACCTCAGCATCGGAGACTGATGCACGGGATACCCTTCTTGCGTTACTTTTGGTCGGACCGGGGACGGCGTGTCAATATACGCTCGTGGCTCGTTACATGCATATTATCCTTTCAAAATAATCTTCGGTTCATACTTCATAGAAAGTAAGGTTTGAGTAAGGACTGATGATACTAACAAGTCACGTGACTAACGACTGGTGTGACAAAATAAGTCAACATTACTTTTACATTCACACGGGCCACGAACAGCGGTCTCTTGGTTGAAAGTCTTGTGTTTGTTTGACCCATCCACCACATCTCCCGCCCGCCCTTAGAGTCCACTCACACTATTAATACCACGCTCCGACTGTTGAATAACGCCGTGGGTGGGTTTACATTGGAGTTAATTGAAGGCCCGGTTCGTCACATACTGTAGCTGAAGGGTGAAAGGTTTCTGATGCCGAGGGGCGCTGCCCAATTGGCGGTATTTGATGAGTTGGGAGTGAGACCGGGTTGAAAATTGTACATTTCACGTTTGGGTTGGGCTCTAAAAAACTTGATAAATTGTTAGCAGACACCTGTATCTGTTCGGGGATCACATTATTTTCATTACCGCTCCAGTAGTCTGTGAGTAATGGAGGGTTGTTTGGTGTCGATTTAAAAGTGTCCCAACCGACCCCTACATATACATATACAGTATATTCAGCTGAAACCTCATGCACACGTTTGATGGTCTTATATAGTTGCATGTCTGTGGTTTAAGAGGGGGTAACATTTGCCATATGATACCATAATCGTACGGACTCACAGTACTCTAAGAGACATCTTGCCCAAGGAAATGTATTTCCCCGCCTCATAACAGTCTGGAATTTGTGTATCCGCTCTGTCTCTCCCATGGACACTCGCTGTGCAGCTGGAGCTCGCTGGAAACTGCAGTTAGCCTGTAGTCGAGAGGGATTTTTAACACAATTCTCCCATGTGCATTCAAGGAAGCAGTAATGTCATGCAATCGGGGCCATGTTATCATTGTGTGAATCCTGGAGAGTGATGTCAGAGGAAAAAGGAAACTCGCTAACTCCCAAACCAAAAGAGCAAAGGTTAGAGGCAGGTTGGCAGAGGCCCAGATTGGCTTAAAGACTTTCCTTATTCTCTTTCCCTTTTTGCTTTCCTTAAAAGCATAGTCACTTCGTCCAAATGGCTCACATGGACAGGATGCTGCTTCCTTTGGCATATCTGGTTATGAGCTGTGATTTATCATAATGGAGTAATAGTTGTCATTTTGGGGTTAAAGATAACAGCTTTTTTAAATGGAACATCCTGTGAGATGGCTCTGCATTGATGGAATACACTGTTGTAAATGGATGAAACGGAGACAAATGGATGGATGGACAAACTAATCCATTCGCTACATTAACGTGAGCTTTTCATCATCTGTAATGAAAAATCAACACCGGCTAATCTATTATGTGAAGGATCGTTTTGTGTCTCTGGGATGTTCATATTGTATCACTCTTCTGGAGGGACGGATCAAAGCAGACTTTTTTAGAAATTCAAATCTCAGTCTTGTGTGAAGGAGTTCGCCACAATAAAATGTGTCACATGTCACATTGCAGCTCACAACGGCAACTCCGATCGCTGGAAAAAACAGGCACGAAGTGTCAAACCAAGCATTTTGTTCCATTCAGCAGCTTCATTATTTAGTTACTATACTATTTAGTTGCTATATTGTGGCTGTATGATGGCTCAGCCCTGCCCCTCAACTGTGACAGATAACCATTTAACTTTATATTCCCACTTATTATGGGAATATGAAGTAATGGTCTTACTGGAAGAGACATTTTAGTGATTCCAAGCATGTGAGTGTGTGTAGGAAGGGATTTCTAGAAGCATCTGTATGTCCAGTGTTGCATCACACATCAGAATCCGCACTTCCCTCCCCTGAGGTTTTCACAGTTATCCACCTCAGGTTTACAAAATGCACACTGATACTTAGGAACTGTGATAATAGCACTACAAAAACACAACAAAATCTCATTGCCATGGCTTCAGTTTAGCATTTTATTTTGATTTTTGGCAATTATCAGAGCACTATGAGATTGGTATTCTCCTCCTTTTATTGAGAATAAGCATTACCAGGTGTGAAGGGGAGGTACTATCTTCTGTTACCATAATAAACAATGCAACCCGGTCTCACGGGAAGGCGTATAAATAGCACGACATTACACAGACATTCCGTGTGTCATGACGACGCATTTTAGGCTTTTTGTGTGTCATTTTCACGCCACTTTTCACGTGTCATTTTTATACCAGGCAACAAAACTACGATCATTTCCAAAGTTAGGTTTTGGCAACAAAACCATTTAGTTAGGTTAAAGAAAAACATCATGGTTGGGCTTAAAATAAGTCCGTAAACTAAACTAAAATACGTACGAAACAACATAAGTATGGAAAGCACGTGACAAACGTCACTAACGTAACTTACAAAACCAAACACCAGTCTTGAACACCGGTCTCCTGGTTAAAAGTCGTACATTTGTTGGACCCATCCACCTCCTCACGCTCCCACCTATTGAGAAAGATATCGTACATATAGATAGGTATGTGTGTGCAAATGTGTCAGCATAATAAATAACATGCTAAATTTAAGCCATATAGTGAGATTTTTTATGTCAGGTAATACGTTTTTGTCATTTTAGAACCTCACAGAAGAAGTACACCTGTATAGCATTGGACGTACACTGATACTTTCAGTACCAAGACTGGTTTACTGATGGTTCCAGATGGCCCCAGGTTGGCCACGTGTCTGTCAGTTTGGGTAATTTGATTAAATGCTAATTTGTTTGGAAAATGCGATATCAACTGAAACGATAGGAGCCTTCCAGCAGTAATATTCTGGCAGAGGGCTAATGTTTGGTTCCTGGTGGGCTGCAGGCAGAATATACTGTAATTTGGGCATGTTCCTATCTGAGTCTTGTACCATAAAAGGCCTCAGATGCCGTGCAAACAAGTTGTGATTAAGTACATGCACAGAGTACAGAGTAGTAGAGAGCAGTAGTGGTGGAGAGGAAGGAGTAATGGGAGCTCTGCGGCCGTTATTATGTACTTTAACTGATTTCAGGCCCTGCAGAGACTTGATACCATAGATTTTAATGACTTCCTGCATCTACCCTCTATCAATGTTGTAAAGTAATGTAATTAAAAGGACGTTTTGATAAAATCACGTTTTGTGTGAAAAAGGCAGCTTTGTTTTGCCGATTTGAAATGTAAGCAGATAATGTTGATGGATGTCGGCTTTGCAGCCAACTGGACTTCCCTTATTTGGTTTTGATGGCTCACAGTTTGTGCTGTCCTGTCTGCAAGGGGAGACAGGATGTAAAAGAAAATAACTTTATTGTGCCATTGTATTGAACTGTATTTAACACCAAGACTGCTGTTGGACAATTCAACATTTCCTTTTTCTTTACAACAACGCTGTGGTGGTGACCTGTCAATCACAAGGTAGCCACGCCCTAAAGCATATCCTGCTTTATGGTCTATTTAACTCTAAATGGGACCATAATTTACTAAATGAACATCATGCCGTATTGAAGGTGATTTGAAACTAGCACTTTACAGTGTTTACTGAGGTAATAAATGAAGTGAGAAGTTGGGTCATTTTCTCACAGTCCTCTATATGATCGGACTTCTTCAATTTCAGACCCTGGAGTTACACATACACATGCCCTGGAAACCACAAATACAAGAGGAACAGATACTGAACGAAAACAAAAAACTGAACTGTAGTAAAATGACATAAAAACCCACTAACCCACCAAATGGTTTCGGTTATTCTATTTGTAAAACCCAGTCCTGGTTCTATAATACACTCCAGTAGCGCTGTATTACGAACAGAAACAAATAGTTCTGAGTACAGTAAAGGCTCCACTGGAGATCAACTCCTACAAGCTGCCTGTTGCAACATCACAACATGTAAACAACGCTAATTTGTTGTAAACATTTAGAAGTTTCCTAGGAGTTCAGTGTTTGTACACTTTGGTTTGCAGAGTTATTCTTTAGGTTTAGAGGCAAGATTTATTTCTTTACACGTTTCTTTTTCCGGGCTGTTTGAAATTTGCCATAAACATTTTTTTCTACAGTTTTATAATGTTGGAGCAGATGTTGAGGACTGTTTCCAGAATAATGAAGCTGCTAGAGAAAGTATTCATAAAACAGATTTGATAAGGGAGACTACAGGATATGCAGCGTTTGTTTAAAAGAACAGTGTGTAACATTTTGGGGGATCTATTGACAGAAATGGAATATAATATTCATAACTATGTTTTTATTACTGTCAAATCACCTGATAATTCGAATGGATTGTATTCGTTAGCTTAGAATGAGTCCTTCATATCTACATAAGGAGCGGGTCATGTTGCTCCTCCATGTTTCTACAGTAGCCCAGAATGGACAAACCAAACACTGGCTCTAGAGAGAGCCTTTCACGTTTTTATATAACCTGAAGGCTAGCGTAGTTCTCCGATACGCTTGTGAAACTGCGGTAATGTGAGCCGCATAGTGTAAAACCGTGATACCGCCAGCCACCGTCTGACTTCTGTTGCTCTTAAAGTAGTGCTATTATGGTAAGGATGGCCTCTGAGCGAGGCGAACAGCGCTACCATGGTTTTGCAATCTGCAACCACACCACTAGATGCCACAAAATCCTACACACTGCGCCTTTAAGGCTGAGAGTGTAAAATGCCGGGACTGATACTGCTGTACTTGACAATTACGTCAAAGTGTATGGATTATACATGTGGTTGGAAGCTTTGGACATCATTTTCTGCATACACTAGTAATAGCAATAAACTTTACATGATGATATATTGTCAACATCTTTCAAAACACTGAAAAGACCTGACATAAAAGACTTATAACACTAAAGGCTTTATGATACTGTTTTTCATCTAAATATCATCATTCAATTTATCATCTGCATTTGGGGTAGCGATACTTAATAATTACAGGATACGTTGATATTGTGAAAATTAGATAGTATAAAGCCTTAAATATGGAGTACTTATCAATATGTTTCTTGGAAACAGCATTGTACTTCTTCCCTTGTACCCTCAGGTACTGCTGGTACCAATAAAATCTTTACACTAGTTTGTGGGCTGTAATGAAAAGCATTACAGAGAGAGAAAGAAACATCCATACATCCTTCTTTGACTCATACTTGATCGTATAGACAGATGGAAACTATTTCGACATCATTAGTGACTGTAAGCATTATGATCATTACACTGACATCACTCTGGACACAGGCTCGTAGTTATTTTTGGATATCCTTTGTGAACAAATTGACACCCATCCCAGCATTCAGAAATAGTTCCTGCTGATGTAAAATATGATGTATATGAAGTATTTGCTGCTGCGCTGTCATTACCAATTGGAGAATCTGTTATATTTCCAAGCCAGCTAAGCCTACACAATTAGGTGTCTCCACCTCGAGTAGGGAAGTATTGAAACCTCCCTCTGGGTCAGTCTGATAGGCGTCATCTTCTACCTCTCTGCCCCCATTGTATCGAAGGGAGCACTACTCAAGCTCGGCCATAGACATGTCAAGCACAAATTTTATGATGACATTCAAAGCCGCAATGTCACCATCTCATTTAAGTCCTTAAGGTACAAATGAGTCATTTCATTAGTCCCAGAATGAATTTGGCACACCATGGAAAACCAATAGATCACGTCAGTAATTCTGTTCTTAAGGAAGTTATATCTCAGTGGTCGCATCTAAGAAACTGTGCTGCAAAATTGAACCTTTGAGGCTATTGAGCAGATGGAGAGATTAGCATGCAAATGGCTCTCATAGATCATCTTTCTGAGCATAGGGTAATGGCTGGTGAATGATACTTATCAAGCTCCATAAGTGCTCCTTCCAATAAATACATAGTCCAGGTCATTTGTATTGGGATTCAAGTGTTGATGGATATGGGATTACCACTTAACCTTGGAGTAATTCCAAGACACCGCTTAAATCATCTAATACATTATCTATCCCATAACGGCTTGACCAGTCTTTAAGGATATCACTTCTTAATGCAAAATATGTTTTATGTGATAAATTAAACTGGAGGTGTTAGTGACCTATTAATCACATAGAAGTACATGTGACAAGGCATCACTATCCTTTTATTTTCAAAAGGTTGTTACTGTATGCATCTTTTATGTACAACAATGGTCCTGTGATTATCATTATTTTGACCTTTGGTGCATTGCACACAGGATATGAGACAATAAGGAAACTTTATGTTCAGGAAGCACAATGAATTTAACAATACACGAAACCAGCTTCTCCGACATGTTTAATCTTCTTCAGGTTAAGCAGGTTTGACTCTGCCTACTAACAAAGCAGGACACTGATATATGAAGGTTGATTATTATCATGTGCTTCTTGTCGGAGACCCGGCTCTCATTTCCCAACCAACACTTGACCCTGACCCTGCCTGCCACAATTATATTTGAAGGGTTTCATTCCAAAACACTGTATAACCACTTTGGGGGAGAAAAAAAAAAAAGTTTGGTCTCTCACACATGATCCCTCAGAAACATAACTGCTTTTTATGTGAACAGATAAAGCTGTATTCTTACTTTAATAGGCTGGTTACATACTTATTTTTTGCAATTGAACGGTCTTAATACAATACTCACGTGCTCACATGTACGTTGAGAGAGTTAATAATTGCCGTAACTATTCCTCCTCTCCATACTCACCGTGAAGAGACTATCCAATGGCAATACCATCCTATGTGAATCTGGAGAGCGGAGACAAAAATACACAGTCCTCGTTTTGCGCAAAAAATGCATTCTCAAGTTCAGCTGAAGCTAATAGTTTCCGTCTTTTTGAAACTAAATTTCCTCTCTGTAAAGATAAGATAAGATATACTTTATTTTTATTGTCCCAAGCGGAAATGTTGCTTGGGCAATAGTACTGCACACAGCTGCTTTGCAGTTAGGAGCAAGTTTTTGTTTCGATGTAGTGGGGTCATTTAACCACACAAGGTCTCCAGAAACATAGGGAGTGTGCTTGACACGCTTGTCATACTGTCGTTTCTGCTGGCTTTAGGTACAGTCTCTGTTCAGCGCAGCAGAACTGAAGGCTGACTGAAGTTTTTGAGTCACTTGTGCAGCATAGTCAGCAGAAGAACCTGAAGATGGTGTGTTGTTAGGCCATGTGTGAGGAAGAATGGACTGAAGCCCGTTGTAGAGTGAAGACTGGTGTTGTAAGCCAAACCAACTTGGTTGAGGCAGTTATCCCATTCACCAGGCTGCTGAAGGAGTGACTAGGCTAACTGATCAGTGAGTGTTCTGTTGAATCTCTCAATCATGCCGTCACACTGAGGATGATATGGGCTGGTTCTCGTCTTCTGGATGCCCAGCAGTTGACGCAGGTGTTTCACTAAGTCAGACTCAAATTGACGGCCTTGATCAGTGTGCAACATCTCTGGGATGCCATGTTCACAGATGAAGTTTTTCAAATAAACATTTGGCAACTGTTGTGGCGTGCTGGTCTGGCATGGCATAGAGGTTGACATACTTGGAGAAATAATACTGAACAACAAGCACATACCTGTTGCCACAACTTGTGATTGGAAGCTCCAGTATGTCAGCTGCGACCTTTTGGAATGGCTCAGTAGCAACAATTGTTTTCATTGGAGGTCTCTGGTGAGGTGTGGGGCTCCGTCTTGCATCACATGGAATACATTGCTTGCACCACATCATCCTCCTCACATCACAGGAGGAGGAACGGCCTGATCTGGAGTCAAAATGCCTGAAGGAGTTTGTCATCAGTAGGCTTGGGGCGAACCATTGCTACCTGTTCCGAAGACTTGGTGTACAGGAGTCCTACAGTGGGCAGTTGAAGTGCTGCCATGCTCTCTTACAGCGGCTAGCAAAGCGCACGGCGTCATAGTGCATGCCCTAGTGCATTGTCATCATATTGGGCAAAGCTTCTAGCACAAGACGAGTGATATCTGCACTGCACACATCCAAACTCTCACCAGGTTTACGAGGGCGAGCATTGACAGTTGTTTAGAAGAATGGCAGGGAGTATTTTGGCCCAAAAACATCTTTGAGTTTGTCCTTCACTGAATCATAGTCACTTTGGGTTGCAGCAGGCAGACTGTCTCAGTACAGAAATGCAGCATCAGCCAGGCGAGTAGGGAGGACTGAGGCCATCACTGTAGATAAATCAGCGTCAGGTGAAGACACAGCTTGCACTGCTACTTCAAAACGTCAAGACCAACTTGTGAAAGATTCTGTCCCATCTCCCTTAAAAGCAGGCGGAAGATCAATTTTCAGAGCACTGGAGCAGCATCCACCGATCTTTGTTGTTGTGCACGAGCCGGCGGCAAATCTTGCGCCGATAGTCTTTCATCATCAGACATAGCGGGGAGAAAAATGTCCAAGAGATAGATATGCTGTCAATCAGCTGTCAAACTTTTCACATAGAATTTGTTTTCATAAAGCTGAATTCATCAATCAGTTATTGAATTGTGGCAAATCTACCACAGAAATTCATATTTTTCAATGTACATTACTTGAGGCAAATCCCGGGCCGAAAAAAAAAAAATGAAGGAGTTTTGCAAATGCATCGAGAGAATACGAAGGTTCCCATAGGAATGAATGAACTTCTGGTTGACTCACATACAGAGCTATGTGGAAACGAGGCGTAAAGGAAAAGTTATGAAAGTCTGTAAGATGAGTCCTCTGGGGACAATGAATGTCTGTACAAAATGTTGTGCCAATCCAAAGATGTTGACATATTCCAAAATGCTAGACCGACAAACTGATTGACCGTCAGACTGCATTGCCGTCCATAGAGTAGATAAAAGAATAGATAAAAGACTGAAACTTAAGAAGTTGCACTTATTGTCTTGTTTAGCTTTGGCTGAACTCGTAATGCATTTTGCACAGAATGAGGACTAAGGATTTTTATCCCTTTACAGTGGGTTTGCACTCAAAAAAAGGAGTTTCACTGCTTAAGAAATATGTTATTTTCCGTGACATTAAACAGTCTTGCTATCTTCACTCTCATGCAGACGTTGGGTTGTCACAGCATCACTGTGTGGAGGAGTCTCTGCTCTCCAAATCTGTTCGCCCAGAACTTCCTGACTCACACTGCACTGGAATGAGAAGCATGTAAAGAGACGCTTGCTCAACATTTCACTGAGAAGAGTCAGACCTCTCATGCACGCACACACACAAACACCCACACACACCGTACTGCAATGCAATAGACTGCATATCTGTAAAATGTCTCTGAAAACAAACAAAAACTAAACAACAAATGGCCTTTGAGTGACAGATGAAGAGGACCAGACAACATCACACACGATTCACCAGACACAGAGAGACGTGTCTGTTTGGTCAGTTAACTTATGTGAGAAAATATTATAAGAAGAGATAATAGGAAAAGCAGCGTTATAATGCTGGAATATTAACTGAAGCTATAAACAAGGCTTTTGCAGGATAAGGGTCCATCTGGACAAAGGGTGAATGTCCCTGTCAGTGTGTGGTCTGTTTCCAAGCTGATGTCCTTAACTGCGGGGTTATGCTTGTACACACTAAGAAAATAAGGCTTTCTAAAAGGGTTCTCACTAAAGGAGATCCTTAGTCCTTTTTGGACGTTTCCATGTAGATTCAGAGAACATTTTGACAACACTTTTCCACTCAGTACTGAAACATTAATCCAGGCATGTTCACTAAAACGTTCTGATAATCTATTCTTAAATCTGTCTTTTACATAAAATTCCAATGACTTTAAATAATGTCAAATGTGTAATGTTGCGGTTAATATGTTTGTCATAAGTAAGTTGTAAAAAAAACAATGAAGGAAGCTGTTAGATTAAAAAGTTAAAGGAGCTGAAGAGTTAAAGCATCAACCTAAAGTAGATATATTTGAATTAAATAAATACAATTTAACACTTAATTTTGTTGTGCACTTTCTTGTGTGAGACCCAGCGTGGCCTTATTTCATCATTTCTCTTGCTAGAAGACACATAAAGGTTCATGGCTGCACTTTTAACTTGAGAGTGTGTGTTCATAGTCTGCACTGACATTCCCCGTTGTGTTAACAGAGTACTGCAATAAGGAGATCACTTTTTCATCTTCTCTTCGGAAAGAATGCAGATACCAACTGGGAAGGGAATTGTGGGAAAATGTGCCCTGATAATTTAAAAGCTGATTGCCAAAGACAGGCTCCAGTGCAGTGTCTTTATATCTGTTCATCTCCAACAAGAACACCAACACCAACCCGACTCATATTTCTGTTGTTTTAGCCGCTCTCAATGGGCACATGTCCACACCTCTCTCTTTTAATATGTCAAAGATGGCAGTGGATTAATGTAACTGTGTGTATCAAATGTAAGCTAACATTCATGTGGAGGAGCCCAAAATCAGTGCTGATGTTCTGAATGATCTTTTTATACCACATATTGAAGAAAAGTGAACCTTAAACTGATGTTGTTGAGTACGTAGTTTACTTTCAACAGCATAAGCCATGCCTACATTTTTTGCACTTGAAATCAACGTTTTTCAGACTTCTTTTCCGTAGGACTTTTTCACTGTTTTCACAGACAACTTTTTTGACACCAAAGGAAAAGCACAGGTTTAGATAATAAAATAAATCATGGCTGAATTCCATTTAGCTGCTTCAATTTCATTGTCCTGGTATTGGGCATGCTGGCTCACTGTCAAACTGACTACATTTATATGCACAGAATATTACGTTTTTTGCCCTTATTCCAACAAAGACAATATTCCTACAAAATTGCTAATGAAAATGAATATTCCACTAATATTCCCTTTTACATGCAGCCGTGCATACTCAATAAGATACAATTAACGTTTCATTCCTCCAACCACCTTCTTGAAAAGGATTTTTGCGCATGTCCAAAAACCTGTTGATATCCAAGTCTTTCATAATGTTTAAAAGAATGTGTGTTTCTTCTTCCGACCAGAAATGTGGGCTTTTCTTTTGGGCATGCATCTTTGCAAACTGTCGGCTATAGTTGGTTTCTGTACAACACACAGAGCTGGTTGTAAACAGGCCCGAGGCCGTGTGTCGCAAACTGCCGTAAAAACCCAAATTGAGACGCATATTCTGAATGCGCCGTATACGCGTCCAAAGAATGCTCCTAAAATCCAAATAACATCGGCCTATACCTCATGTTTTAATCATAAAATGCTCCATTCGGAATAAGGCCTAATTCACAATATCCAAACGGAATATGCTGTTTACATGATCCCGTATCAAATTCACAATGTTGTCATATTTGGAATTTAGTAACATTAGTGTGTAAATGTAGTCATTGTCATACTGGGACACTGGAATACAACAGAGCCATTGTTAATGTTTTAAGTAACACCAGTGGTTTTGTTACAATAACACAACTAAATGTCTGCTGTTAGGTTGACAGCCCTGAATCAAATAAAATATGAAATAAAATATGAAATACATTTTTTTTTGAGGAGAAAAAAATATCTGTATTTAATCTTTTGATCAATGTTCACATAACCTATTCTTACAATTTTTCATTTTACTATATTTGTTGACTCAGTGACTCTTGACAAAGTCTAAATTTAGACACCAGGGCAGTTATGTAACTAGGTTTATAGGTCGTACATGTAAATGTCAGAGGTTGGTATTAAGCAACTCCTGGCCTTGGAAGTTTCTGGCCACACCCTCCTCCCCTTCCAACCATCTAAACTCCCGTGTTTCTGAGTGTATCTGATCTGATCTGCTGCATGTTCAGCTTTTAATTTGTTTGTTATAGATCTGCTAAATATTTCGAATTTTTTTGTTTCTGTTTTGACCTATCTGTAGTTGTAATTTTATGCACTGTACTACAATTAATAATAATATTAACGATACCAGGACCTGATGCAGCTAAATAGAATTCAGTTTCACCATTTCACCATTAATTTCATTATTTACACCTGTACTTGTGTCAAAATACTGTAAGAAAGGCTACCTGCCCAGTAGATGGAGCTGAACACTGTCTGAGAATTTATAACCACGTATCTATTTAAATATGTATTTCATTTAGAACTGCAGCAATTCATCTTTTAGTTGTCAACTATTGAATTAATCGCCAACTATTTTGATAATAGATTAATCGCTTTGAGTAATTTTTTAAGAAAATAAAGTTGAAATTCTCTGATTCCAGCTTCTTAAATGTGAATATTTTCTGGTTTCTTTACTCCTCTATGACAGTAAACTGAATATCTTTGAGTTGTGGACAAAACAAGACATTTGAGGACGTCATCTTGGGCTTTGGGAAACACTGATCGACATTTGTCACAATTTTCTGACATTTTAAATGTATTTTTAATTAAATCATCTCTTTGGGTCAGTTTATTTCCAAATGAGATGAATCAATACAAGCATTTTTACTAATTCAATAATCAATGTGTTTGTTCTGTGAGGTGGTAGTGGTAGACTTTTTATCTCCCAACTAATGTGTGAGTACCAGGCGATATCGAACCTGAATAATGTAGAAAACACAACAAACAGTTTTCCAGTAAAAAAAAGTTTTTACTGAAAAAAACTATGGTCATTTTATAATTTTATAGCATATGATTGTATAAACATAAACATAGATGGACATCGATGAAAATCAGTTACATAATGTTTAAAATACATCTACTCCTCTTTTAGCAGGTGAGAGTAAAATGCTTTTAAGAGGTTAAAATCTTCACGTTTACATCAGTCAAAGGTTGACATACAGTGTTAAGTCATACAAGCTAAAATATAAACAAAGACAATTAGAAATCCATTTTAATTCTGAATTAACATTTCATCCATTCATATCTGAGGCTGACAACATCAGTGGTCTTGAATGAGCTGACATGCTTGCATAAATTCTACCAAGAAAATGACGCATGAGGTTTTTTTGACGATCATACCGCACAGTACAAAGAAAAACTGCCTCCCAACACATGACAAGTTGCTAGTAAAGGGTTGATTGCAAGTGCGGCGACTGAGTCTCTGAGCATCCAGCATCTGGGGGGAGTGAGGATCAGGGTGTAGCGGCTGGGAGGAGGGGGTTGTTATTGGGGTTTGCAGTCAGAACAGCCTCCCCATCGTCTCTGTGAGTGCTTTAGTGTAGTTAGTGGAGGAGGTATACATTATGGGGGTAGTTCAGTGGTTGTCAGTCCACAAACTCAAGGCG
>CAKAKQ010035382.1:8211-18928 GCA_916700675.1 Helicolenus avius
ACTCACACGAATCTGCAACTCTGCAGGCCTGGCCAGCAACAGCTTCATCAATCTGGTCATTTCTCTGTCTGCAGCCAGCTGTCAACACACAGTCGGGAATGTAACAGGCTGACAAAACAGGTTCAAGTGTGTGTGTGTGTTGGTTCATGGCATGGCCGTGTAATTGTGTAGCCTATTTTAATTACAGCCTGCAAATTACAGTATAGTTATATACCGTGCATAAAGAAAATACCTATAGGTACCTATACGGAGATGGGGAAAAAGGGGGTGAAACTGTGTTTGTTTAAGCATGCATGAGGAATTCCAGCTGAGGTAATGAACATTATTTATTAGTGAATTATCACAACAAAGCATTGAAAATGGGTTCGAAGACGTCCATATTTCAGTGTAAGTGTAAGGCCCCTCTTCACACGTATTTTAAGGTACTTACAAACAAAAGTATTGGGTATGCAGGCTTTAATATGTAGCATTACTTATTCTGGTCCAGTATATTTTTCACAGTATCAGTGGTGGGATGTAACAAAGTACATTTACTACACATTGCTCCTTTAAGTACAAATGTGAGGTGCCTGTACTTTACTTGAAGAAACAGTGTGTAACGTTTAGGGGGATCTATTGGCAGAAATGGAATATAATATTAATAAGTATGTTTTCTTTAGTGTAAAAATCACCTGTACCGCCATGTTTCTACAGTAGCCCAGGGACAAACCAAACGTTGGCTCTAGATAGGGACATTTGCGTTTTTGCGTCAGTCACCATAGTTCTCCAACATGCTTGGCACACGGGAGAAGATTCAGTTGGTTGCAATCTGCAACCTCACTACTAGATGCCGCCGGATCATACACACTGCACCTTTAAGTAAACATTCAAGGTGCCTGTACTTTACTTTAAGGACCAGTGTGTAACATTTAGGGGGATCTTTTGGCAGAAATGGAATATGATATTAATAACTATGTTTTATTTAGTGTATAAGTACTTGACAAATCTCCCTTTAAGGTACATTTTGAAAAGAAAAAATGTGCAATTAATTTGGGATTAATCATGGGCAGTCATGCGATTAATCACGATTTAATATTTTAATCGATTGACAGCCCTAATAATAATACTATACATTATATACAATAATGTAATTTAATAGCTCTGATCCAGAATCAAGGTTATTAAATAATATTGCAATGATGAAATATAGTCATTTAAACGATGTTGAAACAACGATTATATACAGTATAACCTATGCATTGCAATCTGATATGTATTGGTGTTTTCATATTAGAACATGTCAGCAGGAAGAAAGTAAGAGGCAGAGAGCGGTTCTGACGATACAGGCAGAGATAGAGGTGTGTCATAAGAAGAGAGGGGTAAAGATGAAAACGAGGAGATGATTAAGGAAAATGAGGAATAAATGGAGATGGTGGAGACCGTAAAAGTGGGGATGGATGTGAGGGATCTGGCAATACAGTACGAAAGAGTGTGCGAGAGTGGAGGGAGGGCAGAAGAAAGATGGATCTTCAAACTAGGTGAAAAACACAAAGAAAGAAGGAAGGAGGGAGACGGAGAGAAGCGGGACAGTAAGTGAGATGAATAGAAGAAGAAAAAGGGAGAAAAGGATCAGGTGAAAGATGCAGAGTGAGAAAGAAGAGAGTCCACAGACATCATGGTGCTATTAGATGGATATCCCCCATCAATCTGCTCCGTCCACTGCTTCATAAACTCAATTAAACTGCAGGCCTCCTGAGGAAGAGCACTCCCCTACTCCATCCATCTATCTGAATCTCACTCTCAGTCCCTCCCCCTCTAATCTGGCGGGAAATCTACCGGTTTGTGCCACTAATTCTCTGCCCTTTCCCTCTATAACAGCACGACCTGCCTCGATCGTCACAGCCAGTATAACGAAGGAAATTAAAAATACCTCAACTGTCCATAGATCATTACTCAACGCCTTTTGTTGACCTAATTTATCAGAAGTAAAGAAATACATTAAAAATAAGTAAATTATCGGATTCTTAAATGCTTAATATCTTTACTAGCTCTCTGTCAAAAAAAACAAATGTTATTTAAGGCCAAATTTTACAGTTTATGTCAAGGGACCGCCGTTTTTATTACCGCAGTGACAAATCAAATTGCACTTGCCTTCAGCGCCAGAACCACAGGGATATAAAGGAAAGAAAAATAGAGAAAAGCACTCCGGACTACTTCATAAAACGACGACAAGCCCCGATCAATACATCTGCTTTAAAGGGGAAATGATGGGAGATGGAGAGGTGGGCGGCAGACAGCACATAAAACCTGATGGATAGATAGAGCCAAGACCTACTGCACAAAATTAATTAAACTTAAGGAAATTCATGGTGATTGGACACATCCATAATTACTCTGGCTTGATCGTGTGTGTGTGTGTGTGTGTGTGTGTGTGTGTGTGTGTGTGTGTGTGTGTGTGTGTGTGTGTGTGTGTGTGTGTGTGTGTGTGTGTGTGTGTGTGTGTGTAATGATGGAGGTCTTATCGCGGATACAG
This sequence comes from Helicolenus avius, assembly GCA_916700675.1. NCBI lineage: Eukaryota > Metazoa > Chordata > Actinopteri > Perciformes > Sebastidae > Helicolenus > Helicolenus avius. The sequence continues at coordinate 10,724 of CAKAKQ010035382.1, forward strand.
AGTAGAGGGGGGGTTGTGCAAAGCTGAAAATGAAATGTAGTGTGTGTTTGTGTGTGCTCTTTTAAATTAACTCTTTGGAAGTAAAGTAGCACCACTCCCAGTGAGTAAACCAGTCAGTCATCAGGTAGCAGGCCAATCTGTCTGTCAGTAGTCCCTCGGACCTGGAATCTACCACGATTAATCAGTGAGTGTCTGCTGGGAGCGTTTCTTACCACATCTTCTGCTCCTGCTGCACCGTCTTCCTTCACATCCTTTACGGATGTTGTGGTTAGCACCGTCGCCTCACAGTAAAAAGACCGCAGGTTCGAAATCTGGCTTGGGGCCCTTCTTTGTGGAGTTTGCAAATTCTCCCCGCGTTAGCGTGGGTTTTTCTCCGGGTTCTCCGGTTTCCTCCCTCAGTCCAAAGACATGCAGGATAGGTCAATTGTTGACTCTAAATTGCCCGTAGGTGTGAATGTGAGCATGAATGGTTGTCTGTCTCTATGTGTCAGCCCTGTGATAGTCTGGCGACCTGTACAGATAATGGATGGATGGGTCCTATCCCTGTTGCCCATGACAAATACCTGCAAAACTACTAACATTCATAGCAATTGATCGACATTAGTCCTGCTAAACAGCAGCATTTTAGTATTGTCATTGTGAGCACGTTAGCATGCTAAAGTTAGCATTAAAAGCATTGTCTCTAAGTATACAACGTCACAGAGCCACTGGAGAGCATGGGTGTAGACTGTCTTTTATCAGTGAAGAGTTGTTCCTGAACTGGACGAGCAAATCTTTGGCTGAATTGTAGCCCCTGTTATGGACTGCTGCTTTATAGCCTTGAGTTTGGCATTTTGGCCGTCGCCATCTTGGTTTTTTGCAACCAGAAGTGACACGAGAGGGTGGAGTACATCCGAACACTGAATAAGACATTTTTAGGTGAATAAAATGAAATTAATTTTCATGAACTGAAAACACACTGTGAAATGGTTAAAGTTGTAAGACAAAAACACGGACAACTCCCAGACCGGACAACGCCGTGGTAGCGACCTGTCAATCCCAAGGTGGCCACATCCTAAAGCATCCCCTGCTTTATGGTCTATTTGACTCTAAATGGGACCATAATTTACACAATGAACATCATGCTGTATTGAAGAAGACTTGAAACTAGCGATTGAGACCATAAACTCATGTTTACAATGTTTACTGAGGTAATAAATCAAGTGAGAAGTAGGGTCATTTTCTCAAAGACTTCTCAATCAGACTTCTTTTTGCAACCAGAGGAGTCGCCCCCTGCTGGCTGTTAGGAAGAATGCAAGTTTAAGGCACTATCGCATTGGCTTCCCTTCTCAGACCCGCAGGTTGCCACCTGCTTTGTTCAGATTACTGAATTCTCCAATCAACAGTTGCCTTAAGGAGAAAGAAAATCTTACAACCTCAAAGGCACTGGGGTGAAATTAAAAATCTTGCATTTGTGTAATTACCTGAATAGACTATCTCCTCCATCTGAAGTCATTAAAAGAATAAGAAACAAGTAGAATGAGCTCTGTTTTTTTTGTGAATGTAATGGCATCGTTGCTTAACTGCAGATGCCTCAACGGCCTCACAGGTGATTAAAGTTCACACAGATGGAAAACTGGAAATGGAAACATTAGCTCAAATTGGCTGAATTTATCCTGCGTTTTCTCTTTTTCAGTGTGAACAAACATACAACGCTCTTATTTTGGTCTAACCCACAGAGCTACTAAATGCAGCACAAATCATTAGTGGGCAATCACTCAGTGATTATGATTGAATCCTGTCACTCTCCATCACTACTCTCTCAGTGTCGCGTTGAACTAATCTACCTCTGCACCGCTACAGTTTCTCACCATTGCAGGAGCTGCAATTTTTCCACTCAATTGCCACCATTAATCTGCTTCATGTGAAGCTTTTATGTTCCCTCGCCACAATAACTAACCCGTCTCACATTGGGATTCAGTCAAGCAGCTCTTTTATAGTAAAGAGCTAAACAATTGTCGGAACAAATGGTACATGGTATTAAAAAAAAACAAACGGGGTATGTACAGAACGATCGGATGTTCAAATCCATAACATGTCAAGTTCAGACCAACATTATTGGAGAAACACTCAAGGCCCCGCACACCCACAGATGTCTTCGATTACTCTGGCTGATTAGATGTCCTTTCAGGCTGACTGTTGGGTTGAGCTATGTTTGCTGAGGCCGTTTAATTCTAGTTGTACTCAAGGTGAAAATTAATTGGCTTTAGGTAGGGGTGTAACGATTCATCTACTTCATCGATGTATCGATTTATACTCCTATGATCCAACTACATCGATAGGTACTCGGCAAGTCGTCCTTCACGGGGGATGTATATCGATCTAAGATCGATTTGCAAGGTAAATAATCTATTGTATCGATACTAAGAGTTTGCATCTTGTATTTAGGCACGACAAACGTTATATGGATGTATTTTTTATCACTTTTATTAGTAAAGAAAGTAAAAAACCAAACAGAAAAATCAACTAACGTTAGTCTAACATAGTTTTAAAATGTTTTTCCGTATGTTTTCATGTATGAAAAGACCCCAAATAATACAACAAATGATTTAAACAGCGTTTGTATAGGAATGATTCTGTCCCAAGCTTTTTGATCACTATAAGCGGTTGATCACTGAATTATTGCTCTACTGTTTATATTGAAAATGAGGACAGAAGCAGCAGGTTAAATTACAGTTCATTTAACTTGAATAGAAGTTTGTTTTATTTTATTTTTTGTTAAATATTGCACTGCCTCGTATCTTGTCAACTGAAGCAGCGGGTCCTGAAGTTGCACTTTTTATTATTTTCAAATCAAAACTGTATGTATTCGCCATTAATTGTTGTTTACTTGTTTGTATCCATAATTAATTTATCCCTGATTCCCCTTACAAGAAGCACTTTGAGAAATTCTGATCTGCACTGTCCAGTATCAGCTATTTATTTCACAATCGTATCGTATCACATCGCATCGCATCGCATCGCATCGCATCGCATCGCATCGTACTAGATGAGCCAAATATCGTCCTTCAATCGTAGTGTTACGTATCGTTGTAAAAACGTATCGTTACACCCCTGGCTTTAGGCTAAAACATGAGGAAAGATTATTTGTTCAGCTGCTGCCTACCATTACCATACACAATACAGTACTTTGCCGACCTTGTCTTTTCGTTGTGCAGAATTCAACTGTGACATCATGCCTCTCTGTCCCTCCCTACAGCTCCATCATTGCCATTCTCTACCTGTCCACAACGCCGCCCTGCTCATCTGTTCCCACTTTCCCTCATCAGCCCTGCACTATACTTCACCCAGTCAGTTACCAGATTGTCTTGTTGCTTCATTGCATTGCTTTCCAGACACTGATACAGTATTACCTGCTGACCTACTGTCTGATCCACGGACTGATGATTCTTATGCCATGCCTAACCCCTTTGGATATAGGTTTGCCTGTTTTGACTGCCTTCCTGTTTTTTTTCCTTCTATTAGATTTACATACAGGCAATCTAAAACGCATTTCTAATGGCAGCAATTTAAAGTCGTTTGTGTGGGGTTGTTCAGGATTTGCTCAGTTTTTAGCTGTGCGATGGATTTTTGCCAATATTTTAGAGCCGAGGTTAACAACACCTTGCAGTTGATTGTTGTCTTTTTGGCAAAGGGATGTAAACCAGCAGATAAATTAAATGTTTTTTATTAATTATTCCTGTGTTTACCCTGCAATGACATGTCCAAATGGCTGCTGTGAAAAGGGCCTATTGACACAAGGCATCTTCCATTTGTGGCGGTGTCTTTTTCTTTTCAGAAAACAATTCAGCTCTCAGTAACTGTGAACACACCTGCCGTCGGTGTCTACCTCTCACAATCAAAAGCTGAACCTTCAACAATCATATTGCGTTGTTTTCTTCAGGTTTCTTCACTCTCATTTTTTGTCACCTGGAAAATGTTTCACTTCTGCTGGTTCCACTGAGTTGGCACAAGGCAAACACTGTGAGAAATGTAAGAAATCAGTAACTTAGATGGGGGATACACAGCTTTACCGTAGCTGAATAGATAATAACTTGGAAAGCATTGCACATCTCAACCAAATGATAGTTGAACATGGGAAAATTACAGAACTCTAATTAAGAGTTCAATTTCTGTGCCCGTAATACACCAACTTTCACATTTCTTCAACACGTTTTCCATTCAAAGTGTCTCTTTTATTTAACGTCACATTAGATTTACATTAAGATTTACGGAGCTCCATTGTTCTGATTCCCCATGCAGGTCCCACCTTTTAATCAGCCACACTTGGCAATACATTTGGCACCTGTGAGCAGCTGAATTAATTTATTACACTCCGCTTCGCAGCTAGTCGGCCTGCCTCTCCTTCTGTGCCACAATGAACAATTTGATCCCATTCACTGGAGTTTAAATCGAAGTGTCTTTGTGATTGCTGAAATAGAAACAATAATGCCGAGGCACTCGAGCACATAATCAACATTGTTTTAGAGGCTAAATGAATCCCATCCCCTCTCGTATAGCGGAGGGATTAAAGATTGTAATCATGCAGAATATTCTGGCACTTTAGCACTCCAGTGTTGAAAACTAGAAAATAACATGGTTAATTTTAGATTATCATTATCAGTGCTGCTGCTAAAACCATGGAGATTTACAGTAGTAGAGGAGGAGTGGAAGTAATGATTTACTCCCATGAAATATAGCCCCCATCTTGTCAGCTGGTATCTCATAAAGGTCTCAAAACAAGATTTCATGGTAATTAGGTGATAATTAGCAAGTTGAAATTTCCTTGGAATTACTGCCATGTTACTACAATATTTACCTCAAAATTTATCAAAAATGACATTGTTTGGCTGTCTTGACTTGGGACTTGACTCTGGACTTTTATTATTATTATTTTATATCTATTATAAACATTATTTAATCATTATATTCCACCATTTCCCGATAAGAAGTAATAAATAGCTGGCAAATTATTTCATACATTTCCAGGAAAATAATACAGAGTTATTTTGATATGCTTTATTTCCATGTCTGCCGATAAATAGATGATAATTAACAAATAACTTCTTTGAAATGTCTTTAAAAAAAAACTCCCTGAATCATGACATTAGCTACAAGGTTACATTTGTGTAGACAATAAGTCACATAATAGTGAGATTTGTGTCTGATCAGAAGTGTCTTCTATTAGTTTTGGGTTTCCACCTCCGATGAAGAGCAGCGCACAGCCGCTTCTCAAGCCTAAGGGCCGTATTTTAACCATCATATGCTATTTTAGCATATCATTATTAAATCACGCTTATAATCAGGTAATTTTCTATAAATTTTGAGGTAAATATTGGGGTAATCTGGCAGTAATTCCAAAGAAATTTCAAATAGGTTACTTGCTAATTATCACAGAATTACCATGAAATTTGCGGACCTGTAAAATGAAGTGTGTTACATACAGTAGTCCACTGAAGAGTTATTTAACTTGTATTACAGTATCTATTCATGTTAACCTGATTCTCATTGCAATTCTCTGTTTTTCATCTGCCCATGTCTACCGCTGTGTGCCTCTGTATCCCGGTGTGTTTGTGTGTGTGTGTGTGTGTGTGTGTTGGGTGAGTATGTGTTGTTTCGGGGTCAGGTTGAGAGGATCTGACTGCTGTGTTGAGCTGAGTTTGGCTCCAATTAAAGCAACAACACTTGACAGCAGCAGAATACAAAGTGAGAGATACTGCAGCTCAGTGCCCTGTATACTCCCTGCTATCCAATTCTCTCTCTGTTTTTCCTTTCCCGCCCCTCTGTCTCTCTGCGATGAGATCAATCTTTCATGATCTCGGTTTGGGGGAAAAATGCCACATTGCAGAAGCGAGTATCAAAAAAAGCTACAGCGAAGAAAAAGATTGTGGAGCTAATTTGTGTATATGAAATACATGCAAGTATAAGTTTCAACACGGTTAATCAGAAATGTATGAAATATGGAAAAGGTGGCAAAGCAAGGCCTCATGAAGGTGTGACAAATAGCAACAGGAGATGCAGCAAAATGACAAAGAAATGTGAAATAATGAAAAGCACGGCCCAAAAAATGTGTGAAAAGCATAAATACAGACAGATGGAGATAGTTTAAAGGTTTAAATATGTGGCTGTGTTTATTTATTTATGTATGTATTTATGTATCCCTCCCCTCAGGTCAGTTTCTTTGTGTGTCTCTATCTAATTCTGTTTGTGTCCCCCTTCCTCTTATTCTCTTGACTCAGCTCTGTTTTTTAGTTTTTTTTCTCTGTGTGCCTTCATATCTTTTGTTCGCTGTGCTGTCACTTAGTTGCTCAGGGCTACTTGTTTCAGCTCATCAGTAAAGTCAACTATACAGCGCCGGGCTCGGCTTCCTGGAGCTCTCCGGCTCTCTGCTCACATCTGAGAAAACATCCAAACTTTCTATAGACCCAGCTGCTAATTTTATCCACCACGAGCAACCGCAGCACAGTTTGAATGATTTTACGTACATTTTGTTTTTTAAATCTTTAGCTATCTGAATTGACCCTTTTGATTAACTTTGTGGCGCCCCCTATTGGCAAATTTTAAGATAATTTTACAAAACTTAGTTCAACATAAATATCTTTTTTTGTTTTGTGATGATTGAATCATTGATTTATAGCACAATTTGGGCCAGGCCCACGCACGCACTTGGTGTGCAATGCAGTCACCCCCCATATTGGTCAATTTCAAAAACATTATAGTGAGATGTTTCAACAGTTTAAAGATATCCACCAAGTTTGGGGATGTTTGGACAAACTGTCATTGATTTATGGCCAAATGTTTGGAACAGGTGGCGCCCCCTATTGAGCAAGTTTCAAAATAGTTTTACACATAGTTTTAACAATGTGGTTAAACATTGTTATGAAACATATCCTATGAGTTTTGTAATGATTGGACAAACAATTTCTGATTTATAGTCAGAGAAATTTTTCGGCCTATTGGGGTTTCGGAATAATGGACAGTCCCCACGTAGCCTATAGCGGCAACCTCTGGTGAAACTACGCTGTAGCCTATAGTTTATTCGCTCTAAACCAGTTGATGGAAACAAACCTAATTCGCATTTCTTTTTTTGCATTTCAAAAGTTCGCTTAAAATTCGCTTGACAATTGAATGGAAACACTAACGCTATTGTTCAAAACATTTTTTTACGAACTTTGAGTGGAACAATTTACCACTGTTGTCATTGTAAACTGAGTTTAGCGAAGGGTCAATTATCAGCATTTTGCAGATTGAGGTGCAAGAAACTCTATTTTGGTTGCATAAAAAAGTGTTTTGTGTTTTCAGTTTAAAAAAAAAGTGTTATAAATTTGGGAGTGAGGAAATATATTCTTCATAAGTGAAGGAAAATGTCTCCAGAAGGATCAGATGTGATTTGTCTCAGAATGGTTGGGAGATCATCACTCATTCCTGACTGCTGGAAGTCTTTTTGAGACTCTTTCCAAAGATATCCTTTGGATAAATGATCGTGCGGTTTACTGTGGCAGGAAGATTGTGTCTTGCTCGGGAAGAAAAATATTTTAGGCAACAGTTAAGACTCTAACTTTTGTAACTTTCCCATTGTAGCCATACTTTTGGAGGGGAAATATCCTCACTTTACTTAAAAGGAATTCAGCACTCAAAAGAATGTTAACTATCCAAAGGGGACAGATGTTCACAAAAGCTGTTTGACATTATAACTTCACTATTTCCTGCCTTTTGCTCTCTATTTTTTGTCATGTGGGGACTCTCCGTTATCACATGTGTCAATCTTTGAAAGCATTTTTCTTTTTGAACCTGTTTTTTATTCATGTACTTCTAATTACTTTCCACTGCTTTGTGGAAGCAGTTGTCTGTCATTGTCCCCATGTGTGACGCCCGTCTTCCTCATCATTTGTCTCCTCCACCTTCTCTCCTCTGTCTCTTTGAGGTATTGCTCCAGGTTTTGTTCCACAGAGTCTTTAACCTTTTCAGCTTGACATCCAAAGTAACTCCTGTAATCACTTCTCAAAGGTTGAAAAACACAACGTGCTAGGGCAGTCAAATACTGCACTTTATGCACAAGTTATCAGCAACTTATCAGCGTCTCACCTTGACTTCAGGCTGAGCCAGGTTTACAGCAGCCCTTCTTTTAGTTCTCTGCTGACCTGGTGAAACCGTGTCTGTCAGGAGGCTGTTGCGTGTCGTGCCCTC